>JAOTNS010003232.1:0-22729 GCA_028476615.1 Culter alburnus | reverse complement strand
CTACTGTACTGCTTTGCTATCTATTGCCTACATGGCAGCAGTCTTCTTAGGCAGCATCCTAACAGAATGGGGGGTCATTAAGATTTTACTAATACTTATATTCTTAATACTTTTATTCAGCAAGGACGCATTCAAGGACCAAAAGGGACAGAAAAGACATTTAGAATGTTCAGATGTTCAGATTTCTGTTTCATATTATGGGTTTTTGAATGCTCTATTCATCGAACATCCCTGACAAAAATGTGTCATGCTTTCCACAAACTGTTTTTCAACTTGATAATAAAGGAATGTTTCTTGAGCATCAATCGGCACATTGATGTGAAACTAAGACTGGAGTTATGACTACTGCAAATTCAGCTTTGCCATAATAGGGATAACAAATATTTTAAATTGTAATATATTTCAATTTTAATTTTGATCAAATAAATTCAGCCTTGTTGAGCATCTTTTAAAATAAACACATCTTTTAAAACATAAAAAAAAAAAAAAACCTCTGTCCCCAAAATTTTGAACTGTAGTGTATGTATAAAATAGCAGGGGGGTATTGAAAAACATTACAATATATGTGGTTTGAAAGAATAGGGAGTTAAAAATCTATATATTTTAAATAATAATTCTATAACCTTGCAGATGGTATTACATTTTTTTAGATTATCACAAGAAATAATATTTGGCTATGAAGAAAATATTTTTTCTTCTTCTAACACTACAATTGCTCTCTATTATAGTAACATTAGTTGTTTTCTTTCATCCAAGATACGCTGGGTGAAACGGAGCACACTACTACGTTGGTGATGTATAAATAATTTAATGGCATCATTTGCATACTGTATGTTCAGCTCTTATTAAAATCTAAACTACCCCTTGATCACAGGGAAACGCTACTGTTATTTTTGACCTCTTTGTGAGTTTTCCCGAATTGATTGCTTTCAGACAGTTGCGCTGTCACCCCCAAGTGGTGCTCATGATATCCTACTCTGGACTCAGATTGTGGAAAATTACACTGAATGGCAGAGACCTTCAACAAACCAGAGCTGAAAGAACACGAATAAGAGAGCAAAGAAACGACAGGAGAGAGGCAGAAAAGGAATTTTCTGTATCTGCAGCCCTTCCACGGGTGGCAGAAGACAGCTGAAATGCTGGTAATCTATTTATATCAGGAAGATTCCTCTGGACAGTAAAGGCTTTGATTTTTGGACAGGTTCAGAGTCCATTGTAGGGAGGTTGTTTCCCTGGACGCAGGTCACTTATATGACATGTCCCCAAAAGCATTCTGGCTCCACAAAAGCCATTTGAGGATTGCACGAAATGCTGCAGGAAAAGTTAGATGACATCAAACCCATCAATGTCACATCCTAGTGCCAGTTTGCTATCGGCTGCATTGAATGCAGTTGTTTTCCGAAGCATCCAAGCTAATTTCTGAGGAATATCATTGTTTAGACTGCATCATTGTCCAATGAAGTGTAACTGTGGGAGAACTTCATGAACAAAACATTATTGACTAAAATGAGCTTAGAAGCAACCCGGTATTCCTGCTAGTGTTGAATGTCCAACATTGTTACATATGGTTTGTTGTTATTGTCAGATGCTTGTGCACTCTATTTGAAGGTTGAAAAATCCAGCCCAGACTCATTAGAAAAACATACCCGTGTCAACATTTTTGCAAAACGTGTCGTGTACGTTTCGCAACAGTTTCAAGTGAGTGGTGCTAAAAGGGTGTTTAGTTTTTTTTCCAGAACAGATGAATGTGAATATGGCAACGTTTTTACGTTGGAGTTTGTACATATCGCCGCAGTTCTGCATTGAAATGTCCGGTGAGTGGCGCTAAAAGCTTAATGCTCCATAATGTACACTACACTAAACCTAAACCTACCCGATATTGTTAACAAAAGCAAATGTGACATAAAAACACAATAGTAACCATGGTATTTCAGCTTGTTTTTGAACTCTTGTCTTTGAGCTCTTCGCATCGCAACTATTTGTACCAGCTGAGCTACTGAACAAGCTTGTTACGTCAGTAAAACTGAACATCCGGAGCTAGGTAAGTGACGCAAACTCCAAAATATATTTGTTTACTAATCATGCACTATGCTAAAAAGTGTTTGAGGTCATAACATTATTGTGCAAGGAGCCGCGTGAAACAAGTCTTTATTAATCCATAATCTGGCCCTGTAATCATAATTGTGTGTGGAAACGTTTAAAAGTTCTTGCTGTTTTACTGCCTCTAGTTTTTATTTCTGCTAGAAACTGCAGTGATATGTACATATTGGTATGTATTTTGTGTTTTGCAAAATGTTGCCACAGGTACATTTTTCCAATGAGCCTGTGTTGCAAAAATCCCTTTGAAATACATGAGATAGACGGCAGCATCTATGTGACAGTGAATTTGTCACAGTTTGAATTGTAAATAAACAAAATAAGGGTTGAGAAACCATTTCACAACACTTTCGAAACATTTCCTGAAAACATTTCACAACTGGTATAAAAATCCAGCTTCAGGCCCTCCAGCAAACCGCTGTTCCCAATCCCATCATGCATTTATTACACCATAAACAGGAAGAAAACATGGTGTCATATTATGTCACACATTCTCTGCATGATTGTTGCCAGCGCAGCGTTACGCGTGGGCTTGAAGGACTGACGGAGCACAAGGCGACGAAGACACTGTTCAGTCAGGCTAATATAGCATGCAAACTCTTCAGTCACTCAAAGCTGTGTCTGTTAGACTGCTGTGTTAATGTGACGCTTTAACCTGTGTGAAGAACAGAACCGCCATATTCTGGTGTTTACGTTCTCTGATCTGCTAACTAGCTTCAAAATAAAGCCAGTTTTGCTACAGATAACAAATTGCCCTAAAGCCACTTCATAAGCCTGCAAGAATAGCTATTACCAAGTGTCTGGGTTCCAAAACAAGATATTTCAGCAACAAAACTTTGGAAAAGTACAGAGCAGAGAATGAAATGGGATTTCTACACCAATGACATAGAAAATAAAAAAGCTGGACTGATTTAGCAACATTAGCTACTAGGCACTAATCTGTGACAATATTTATTTTAAAATATTCTCAATTCACCACACGCAGAAAAAAATGGTCACTGGGACGATACCCTTTAAAAAGTTTCTAATATGTACCATTTCGGTACTAAAATATACACCTCTTGATACTAATGTGTATCTTTGAGGTACTAAAATGCACTCTTTAGGTACAAAGGAGTAGCTTTTCAAAGGGTACCACCAAAGACTATAGATATAGAAAGACGGTTCACTCCTATTAGGTATGAATGGGAGAAACTACAATGCGCAATATGGCGGAATATGACCCACCTTGTAAGTAAAAGAGCCAATCGAAGTCATTTCATCACTGCAGCTGCCATTAGAGGCTCCGGTTCCCATAGAAACCGGAGACTCACGCTTAGGACTGCACATGTGCATTGGGTCATCTAGCCTGAAAAATAAGCTTTTTTAACACTATTTGAGCAAGAAACAACATTTATGGGACAGTTCATGCCAGATTTTGTTGCTGATTTAAAACATGTTATTTAATTGTGAGTTCGCCAAGCAGTTTTTGAAATTTCAGGATTCCCCCATTCAAATAGATAGGACTTGGTCTTGGATGCCCAAAATAGCTGACAGGGGGCATTGCAAATATGGCCGCCGAGTAAACAGACTTTCCTATATGGACTTTGGTTTCGCCCCACTGACAACTTTTGTACCTTTTTTTTTTTTTTTTTTTCTGAGTGCAAGGTAATTATTATTCCAATAAGATATGTAATAATAATTACTACAAATATTTTTTATCAATATAAATACATTTTAAACCTATAGGTCCTTTACACGCAATCTGCTAACAACCATCATTTACTACATGGCATAAGCTGATTGGCCTCTGCTGATTTTTCAGCCAATGAGCTTGCTTGCTCACCATTTACATAGTCTGGTTCAGTGTTCGCTCTAAGCTGGTCCTCTGTAACCCTCCACCTCCTCCAGCTCCACCTGTTTAGATTTGCTACAGGATTTATGTATGCCTGTTTCTAGACTGTCCTCCAAAAAAACAAACAAAACAAAAACAAACAACAACAACAACAACAACAACAACAACAAAAACGACCCTATAGATCGTTTTTCAAGCATCTTATTACGACCTATATTTACGTTTTATAGTCATGCGCCCTCTAGCTGGGATAAAAATAATGACAGTGTTGTGTTACATCTGTCGTCATGAAATGACATATGTACGGTCGCCGGGAAGTGCAAAACAACATTACAAAGTGTGATCAAAATGCATGTTTATTTAAATGCAATGTGTGGACTTTTTACACCATTTGTCCTATTTCCATTTAGCAAAACTCATTTTTTTTATTAATGATTACACCTACCCCATCCCTAAACCAACCTTTAGTGATTTATAGTGCATTTATACTTTATGAGCACATGCGTTCCCTGGGATCGAACCTACGATCGCATAATCACATGATTGCAAATTGTTATATATTGCAATTCTCTGCCAATTGAGCTATGCGAAACCCGAAATATGACTCAGATAAAAGGGAACAATGCATTAAAATGAAAGTGTCCTGTTGTCGATAGGGGTGCAACTTTAGCAAATGCTCCTATGGGTCGTATTTCATGAATTAAAATGAAAAGTGTCCTGTTGACGATAGGGACGCAAATTTAGTAAACGCTCCTATGGGTCGTATTTCAGGGAAGTGACAAACGACCTATATAGGCGTATTGGTTGGAGAACATGTTGGCCTGTTCATGCAGCAGCAGCATATCTTACATGATCACAGCAACATGTCTGTGTATCTGTTGACAGTAGCAAGTCCATACATCTAGCTGCCAAGACCTAATTTTATAATAGCCCAATAATAACATTAAAATCATTACCATAGTCACATGACAAACACTTGCCATGTATATTGGCCTTTTCAATGTTCAGTCCTTCAACTTTCTTTAAAAGTTTAAAAAGTGTAGGGGGTCAAACGAGTTCAGTCTCAATCTAATGTAGGGACAGCTGCGTCTCAGTCCACTGCTCACAGTCTTAGTTAACACATGTAAATGAGGCTAACGATCCAGACACAATCTCTCATGGCTTTCTTCTCCAGAGCCTTGAGCCTATCAGCTCAGAATGAGATATCACCACAGAATCACCACACAAACAAACTAGAGCCATGCAAGAGACTGGGTTTGAGGCTCCATCCATCCACAGAATTTCCTCCATTGCCTAGATTAAAATGACATAATTTTACTTTCATAATCATCAAACAATTACTGATGTTTTGAGACTAAAAAGCTATGCATATGTATTAGAAACTTGAAAGTTCCTCATTTTTAACATATGGGCCAGGCAATTCAAAGAATTTCAAATGCAAGAAAAAATCTTCATCTTTCCACTTTCCACTCCATTTGAGTTGTAATCTTAAACTAGATATATATATATATATATATATAATTATTACAAGTCTGAGAGGAAGATTGAAGTCATATAGAGTTAATTATGATCCAAACTGTGATAAAAATGAGATACCAGGGAGAGTATCTTAATAAGATGGTAGATTCGACCACAAGTTTGTCCTTTTTAACCACAGAAATGGCAGAGTGTCGACTCTCGGTGACTCTTTGCCAAGCATCCGACTGTTCTGTTGAGCTTGTGGGAGGCGAGGATGTAAAATGAAAGTCACTTCCTTTCCTAAACTATTTTGCTTTCTCATTCATCAAATAAATACACACAGCAACTCGACACAAACGACACACAAATTGGCTAGGCGGAAAGCTATGTGACAGTAAAAAATTGCAATTAGTTTTTCAGATGCAAAAGCAGCATTAATAGCAATAATTTTTCACATGCAAAAGCAGGTGCACATTTGAACTCAAAAGTGAATGGCCTCAATGTTTCGATGGCGCCTTTGGAAAAGGTCAATATCGTAGCATCAGGTTTAGCATGAGGCTTTAACTGCTGGTTGCGTTGTCAAGAGAGATTTAGACCTGACAGTTGATTTCTCTCCGGGAACAAACTCCGCCCTCCTTATCTGTCTGCCGATTTTTAAACGATTTACTGTCGAGCTTGTTCTCAGCCTCACACCAGTATGCTTGCTTTTATCTGGAAAATCACACACAAAAAAAACTGATCTTGAGAATTTAAGTGCTAAGAATTTATACAACACTTCTCCAGTGTTAGCTTGTTTACTTTAATTAAAGTATGTGGCCTCTAATTAAAAGCTTCTAAATGAGTTTGAAGTTTGTGGGAAATCCTGAATCATCTGTTAGCGTGTGAAACATCCAAGCTCAATCATCTCTCCATATTTCCTCTCACAAGAAAATCAATCAACCTGCCCAAATCAATCATCGGTAGATTTCTGCGCCACCCCGCTTTTAATGTCGCCCATTCCAGACGTTCTTTTAATGCCCCTCACTTTATGTTTTGTGTTCACTTCTGCCATCTTAAAAATTAATCATCCTGTTGAATAATGGCTCACGATGGTGCTGAATAATTGATGATCTAGTGCTTAATAGAGGGACAGAGGAGGCGTTACGCTCACACAACTGCTCTTGTCTGAGAGAGACAGACGAATTGGATTGTGTGTGTGTGCGTGTGTAAAATAATCAATAATCAAATGTCAATGAATGAAAGGCACATAAAGACACATATGAGTGGGCATATTTATCAAGGCTGACATAAAATCAGATTCACTTTTTTTTATTTAACACATGTTTCTGATCTTATTGTGCATCCCATCTGTGCACATTATCCTAACCCTAACCCTAAAAAAAAGTTTGTCTTTGTAAAAACACACAAAAAAAAAAAAAAAAAAAAAAATCAAAATGTAAATGAAACTCTTTCTGCCTCCGAAACTGATTTTCATTTTGGCTCCTCCTTGCTCAAATAAAATGTCAGAATAATTTTATATTACAGTTACCAAGTCTATTCAATAATCCAGTGACTTAAATACTTTAAAAATCAAATGGCATAGCTCATTTATTTATTTATTTATTTGGATCATCATCTGTGCATTTATTTAAATTTTATTATTTCATTCTGTTTTCCACTTGGAAATATGTCAATTACTATGTGAAGTAAAATGAGTGGATGTTGTTTCATGTTATCTTTAAAACAAGAGAGCTCTTAGTATGAATGCAACTGAACAAATCACGCTGAATGACCGACACACACACACACACACACACACACACACACATGCATTTTCACCTGTGCATTTGCACCATTTTGACAGCAAAGTGCTTTCATTGCTTTTGCAGGAATTAAAAATTGATGCATTTTGTTGAAACTGAGATGATGAGCCTATGAGAATAGCAGAAACCTTTCCTTTTATCTGTATTTTCTCCTGATGTTTTATGACCTCTTACATTGGCTGGCTCTCTTTTTGTGGCATGAAGACAGATGTTGTTCCCTTGTTTGCTCTCCTTGTTTTGTCAGGCTGATGCAAAAACACAGTCACTTTCCACAAACCTTGAACAGAGTAGGGCCTTAAAAATTAAGTTTCTTTTTTCTATTTTTTCTTCCTTTCAACAAATAGTCAGTGAAAGAGTCAAATATTAATATATTTTGTGGTCCTTTACTAAAATTTATGTTTAAATTGCCCTAAAACAGGGTTGAATTTTAGCCTAAATAAATAGAGGCTAACTAATCATGACTAAATGTTGGTTTTTAGTTACTGATCTATTGATATTTGTATTGAATGAAAAGAAAACATCCTCTTTTTCCACATATTTCACATATAAAACATAATAAACAATGTATTTAACAGGGTTAAATGGTATAGCGTAACAAATGCAGATGTGCAAATTGCAATGCTTATAAATGGCCTAATGTATGCTATTTCTTGGATGTCACAATTTTAAAATGTTACATTATATGCAACGTAAAGGACAAAATCGTACAGTAACAGAGTCACATGCAAAATGGGATTACATTTTTAGTTATTTAAGTTAAATGAGTAAAATTATTTATGTTACAGTAGATTGTATATTATATCTAATAGTTCTGACAAACAAACAACTAAGTAACTAAGTAACTAACTAAATAAATAAATATTTGTGCCGATAATGCTTTAAAAAGATATGGAACTCCAAAGTGTACCATTTTCGTGTGAAGTGCTCACTGCATTTTTCTGCCAAATAAAGTCTGTTTCCCTCCTGTATCCCAGCTGAAGGGGAAACATGGAGTGTCAAGGACTTCTTTCTTCTGATTGGCAGGTGCTATCCGTGTAAGATACCTGTATAATGGTGGTCCTCAGAATTTTTTTGACCTTCTTATACGTCTCCCCATTAATGTCACTCTATTACCGTTAAAACGGAGGCTTCTTGGGGAAAACACGACGGGACTGAATCCTCCTTATCGTCGGCAACCTGAAAGGAGGAATTTGGCGCTATCAGTTAATGGAAATGACATTTTTTAAATTTCATTTTCAGATAATCCACTCCTTGTCCACTAAAACATCAAAATTACTGTTAACAATATGTGAAGGCCATATTAAAACTTACTTACTCATAGCAGTCGAGTCCTATTATAATCATCTCTGAGAGACCGTGCCATTTAATAGGTCTGATGCGTTCTGCACGTTATTACGCCGGTGTGCATGTCATTTACCGTCGGAATTAGAATGCTGTGTATCAGGATAATGAATAGATGAGTAAACTACCCCCTTCCTGTGGAGTATGAATGTGGTGTTGGGTAATCGCTACCAAAAGCGGCTGTTCAATCTATTCCAGAACTTCCCCAGAAGCTCCAGTTTGTACTGAATTTGGTTCTGCTCTGGTTCTTAGTTGTGTTTTCGTCTCTTGCTTGTGTGGCGGCTTGATAGAGGCCTTGATTACTCTGATTAATGATCACGAGAGCTGAAAATTCAGCTTTGCAAGAAATAAATGACATTTTAAAATATATTAAAACAGAAACAGTTATTTTAAATTGTAATAATATTCAGACTCCAAATTTGTGAACGGTAGTGTATAAAGGATTATAAGGTGTCATGGTTAAGGTGCCATCGAATTTTTTTACAAGATGTAATATAAGTCTAAGGTGTCCCCTGAATGTGTCTGTGAAGTTTCAGCTCAAAATACCCCATAGATTTTTTTAATTAATTTTTTTAACTGCCTTTTGGGGCATAATTAAAAAATGTGCCAATTCATGCTGCGGCCCCTTTAAATTCTCGTGCTCCCCGCCCCGGAGCTCGCGCTTGCCTTAAACAGCGCATAAAAAGTTTACACAGCTAATATAACCCTCAAAATGGATCTTTACAAAGTGTTCGTCATGCATACTGCATGCATGCGTCGGATTATGTGATATTGTATTTATTTGGATGTTACATTTGATTCTGAATGAGTTTGAGGTTTTGCTCTGTGGCTAAAGCTAACATACACACTGTTGGAGAGATTTATAAAGAATGAAGTTGTGTTTGCACATTATACAGACTGCAAGTGTTTAAAAATGAAAATAGCGACGGCTCTTGTCTCCGTGAATACAGTAAGAAACAATGGTAACTTTAACCACATTTGACAGTACATTAGCAACATGCTAACAAACATTTAGAAAGACAATTACAAATATCACTAAAAATATCATGATATCATGGATTGTCAGTTATTGCTCCATCTGCCTTTTCGCTGTTGTCCTTGCTTGCTTATCTAGTCTGATGATTCAGCTGTGCACAGATCCAGACGTTAATACTGGCTGCCCTTGTGTAATGCCTAAATCATGGGCTGGCATATGCAAATATTGGGGGCGTACACCCCGACTGTTACGTATTGTTGAGATTCGCCTGTTCTTCGGAGGTCTTTTAAACAAATGAGATTATATAAGGAGGAGGAAACAATGGAGTCTGAGACTCACTGTATGTCATTTCCATGTACTGAACTCTTGTTATTTAACTATGCCAAGATAAATTCAATTTTTAATTCTAGGGCACCTTTAAGTTCTGTTTCTGTCTCTGTTTAGTTTTAGTCTTGTTTCCCAAGCAAAAGGTACTTTACAGTACGGTACACAATTACTTCCGTTTCGATTGTCAGAAGTTGTGAATGGTACCAAAATACAGAACCGTACCATATCACTTTTTTGGGACCTAGCACAGTAGTCCAGTACCTAAAGGGTGGAACTAGACTCACTGCAGAATGTTGTTGGTTGACAGAGAATTATCACTTGCGTGCTACAAGGGGAATGACAACACAAGAGGCGCCCATTTTTTAAATTGAAACAATACCGTTGCAACACAATGTCGGCGCGCAGCAAACAACAACAACATGCTGGAAAGAAAGAACAAGATCTGCTGTATGTCCTCCATTGTTGTTTACGTGGCTTTCTTCTTTGTGCGAGAATGATGTAGATCGCTACTTTCTGCATACCACCACACCTACCGTTGGAAGTGGAAACGCAAGCCGGATCGGGGTTTACCATCCAATCGTACTGTACTGTACCGCTCAGTGCAAACAAGCCATTAGTTTTTTTGTCTGAGTTTAGTCAATCATCATTTGCCACAGTCCCTTATTAGTTTCTCACCTGTTCCCTGTTCCATTGACTATCATCCTCTGTGTATTTAAGCCTTCTGTCTTCCTTGAGGATAGTTTTTATTAGTATTGTTCTGGTTTGTTAATAGCGTTATCTTCGTGTGAGTCACATATCTTTGGATAATAATACATGCTACCCCTGACACAGTAAAGTTAATAAGAAATCAAAATTAAGTTTTTACTTTTAGTATAATATGTTAGCCTTAAGGTTATGAATAAGCTGGTGTGTTCCAAAACAATGACAAAATTCGCATTTAGGAGATATAAGCATTCAAAACTTGCAGTCTCTCACTTCCGCTAAAATGGATCATGGATTTTTATGACATCACCGTGGACTTCAGCTTCTCATCAGATCTTCTGTCCAATCAAATGCTCTCTAGAATCTAAAGCGTCCCGCCCCCTACATTATAAATAGACGCTGAAGCTGCAGCTGAAATCGGTCACTTGTTCACACATTTACTATTTTCTACATGGTAAATGGCACATAGTGCACTATATAGGGGATAAGGAACGATTAAGACAGTGTACATATGCTTTTCATTGAGGCGAATGAAGTCTGGTTTCACGTTAGTGTCACACGAACCTGTCACAGGTCCAGAGACACGATAGCAGGTCATATCCGTGAGTCGGCGGAGACCATAAAACTTATCGGACCCATTTGAATTCTGCACAGATTGCTGTATTTTCAAGTGATATGGAGGAGATTAGGAGGAGAAACGGTTAAGATTAGAAGGAAACTGAGGATTTACTGAGCTCAACGATGTGTGATAAAAATGAAAAGCTATTGGCTAGTTTAAAAAAGGGGAGGAGCTGCTCAATATGTCCCACCCTTGAAATTACGTCAACAAACTGAAAAATGCTGTGCGTTCCAAGGCACTTCAGTGGGCCTTTAAACTTCAGAGACTTAAAAAATGGACCATTAAAGGGATAGTTTACCCATAAATAAAAATTTGCTCATACTCTTCCTCGTGTTGCTGCTTTCTTTCTTCCGTGGAATGTTTACACTGACTGCACTTTCACATACAAGTACAACAAAAGCATATAGTAAATACAGGCCATAAATCTTCTGTGTGTTTCATGCTACAGTCACAAAATTTCCTTTCCATAAAACAGGCTCTTCTATGTGCCATGTTCTCATCATCTTCAGCTCAGGGGCTGGGGGTGGACAAGCCACAGGGCTTTGGTGGGGTTTGGTGTTTAGGGTGTAGGATGTTGGCTGTGGGTGGAGGTTTTTTTTTTACGAATAATCTTAGTGGTTACAAACCTCCTTTAAATCACATCAAAGATCCCCCACAGTCACTGCAATGAGCCCTGTGTTGATACTGAATTTGTGTAATTCTATATACAGAGCCTACACAGATCCAGGTGTGAATGAGGTTAACAGCAGATATTTATGGTATTTTCCTCATGGGAAAGTTGTAGATCTATTCGCCGCTGGTCATAAATAAGTTTTAGATCTTGTGCACTGTAAAATAGTTATCCAGCAACGTATTTGGGATGGGCACCAAAGCACCTGTGTCTGTACAGTGGTGTATGCTATTGGACAACTGAGGATCATAACTGCGCTCAGATGTATTTGAGAATGTTATTGAATGGTCTAAAGAGACTTGTAACTTCTCTACATATAGAGGCCAGTGCAGAGAAGCACAAAAAGACCGGGATTGACTCTTTTTGTGCCTCATGTTAGCATGTGTGTGTGTTATGAGAGAAGAAAATGTGTTTCCAGTTAAATCCAGGGGGAAAAAAAGCAACGCTACCCACATGTAAGCACTTCAAACGTGTGTGAGATCTCTCCTGCTGTAATTTCACTGCAAAGTTTTACTCCCATCTGGCCTGTACAATATACACACACACACAGACACAACCTAAACATCTAAAGCTTCTAGCCTACTAACACACCCACACACACAAATATATCCCACCGTATACATTGGAAACACATGGGATAAATAAATAAGATAAACAAGACCAGATAAACAGCACTTGAGCCGCTAAAGTTTACTGAAACTTACTGGAACATATTCATCTATAGTTTTAGTTCAAGTTTTTCAATGTTTCTGTGTAATTGTGTTGAAAGCTGAGTCATTCTGTTCTCAGGCCTTTTTGAATATTGATTGAGGGTAGAACACTGAATGCAAATCCACCTCTGACAAAAATAAACCAACCCTGCTGTGACTGTGAATGTGTATGTGTATGAGAGAGAGAGAGAGAAAGCTTAGAAAGAGGTTGTATCTAGACAAATATGAACATGGTAAGTATGAATTCAATAACAAAATCATTATTATTCTAGACACTCTCATGGTAGTGTGATATGCTTTATAGACTAGGCCTACTTGCTAGTGGTTTTTTTTAGTGACTCTTTCTTATGTTACATTACTCCGCCAGTAGGTGGCAACAAGTGAGTCACTGGCTATTTGTAATCCATTTGTAATCGGACTGACGGCTCAATCGGATTGAAAAACGTTCATCCGATTGAGCTCGATCCGAATGAAATTTCGATCGGATCAGAAGGGGTGGTTTATTCCTTTTCTAATCCGATCCAACAGCAAAAAAATACCATGTAAACGCTTGAATCCGACTACTTTCTCAATCGTATTCAAAGTCTCTGGAGCCAGCGTATGCTCAGTGCTTGAAGTAAAATTGTCCTACACTCTTAATAATTTATAGGCCTATAGTTCATTGTATAAGACCTAAAAATGTAAATAGCAAATAGCCTAATCTTATTATCCTCAGAGCAGTCAGTCATGAAATTATGTGGGGCAAATTTATTTAATATTTATTTAATAAAAGAAAGGAGCCTAACCTAATAGTAATGTAACAGGCTTACATTAAATGGAAATTCCAAATCCTCTTAATTTTGCCAAGATTTGGTGCTTTTGAAATATCTCTGGCTATCGTTGATACATGTCATCTGTTGACGTAACTCGGGTTACCGCAAGAGTGATTGATATGACGTCACACACACAGAGCGTGTGCGCAAAAGTTATAATCGGAATGTACATATACACATATAAACGGATATTTAAATCAGATTACAATGTTTAGAGTACATGTAAACAGATCTGCAGTCAGATTCAATTCATTCGGATTGACGAAAATTGGTGCATGTAAACGTAGCCTGAAATCAATCGATTTGTTCAAAAACAAAACAAAAAATATTCAGACATGAATCACATGACTGTCTTTATAAGTGATTCAATGAATCATAGACTCAACTGATTTATTAAAAAAAAAAAAAACTGATTCATTTAGGAACAGTCAAGTGATTCTCTTTAAATGATTCATGAATCATTCACTCAACAGATATGATCAAAAATGCTGATTCTTTCAGAAATGAATCAAATGACTGTCTGTGAGTGATTCAATAAATCCTTCACTTAACATATTAATTAAAAAAGGCTGGTTAATTAAGAAACAAAGCGAGTTACTGTCTTTATGAGTGAATCAATAAATCTCACCTCAATTGATTCATTGACACTGTTTCATTCAGGATTGTTTAAAGGGTTAGTTCACCCAAAAATGAATTTTCTGTCATCAATTACTCACCATCATGTCGATCCAAACCCGTAAGACTTTCGTTCATCTTCGGAACTCAAATTAAGATATATTTGATGAAATCCGAGGGTATCCGAACCACACATAGGAAGCAATGTCATTGCACCTTGAGGTCCAGAAAGGTAGTAAAAACATGGTTAAAATAGTCAATGTGACAACAGTGGTCCGAATGGCGACTCAGTATTAGCCGGCACCTGCATCAGCATCACATGCATGCGTCGTGGTGCTCACATGTTCAGCTTCGACCAATACCGAGTCGGCGTTCGGACGTAAACAAGGAAGCCTGCACTGTGTTCAACTACGTCAACTACGTATGACAACAGTTCAAAATGTTGTACAAAGTTGTTATTTTTGGGGTTTTTTTGCACACAAAAAGTATTCTTGTTGCTTCATAACATTAAGGTTGAACCACTGTAGTCACATGAACTATTTTAAAGATGTTTTTTTCTACAATGTTTGCCTATGTGTGGTTTAGATAGCCTTGGATTTCATCAAAAATATCTTAATTTCTGTTCTGAAGATGAACGAAGGTCTTACGGGTGTAGAACGACATGAGGATGAGTAATTAATGACAGAAATTTCAATTTTGTGTGAACTAACCCTTTAAAATGACATATAACACCAATTTTTAAGGCCTTATTTTAAAAAAAAAAAAAGCTAAAATGAGAAAAACATTTTCTGCCAGTTATGATTTATAATGCAAACTTAGCCGAGACAAAAGCCTCCCATTCAATGAAAAAAGCTTTCAGAAAAGTTGTGTTATAACTGCCACCAGTCATAGAGAACAAAGAAAGTGTTTAAGTCTGTGCGTAACATGAACATCGCTGACTCAGGACCTATGAATCGATAAATGAGATCTTCTCTCCTCTCACATGATTGTGTGTCTTTAATTGTGTGTATGTCAGCACAATCCTCTCAATGAGTCTCTGAGAGTGTGAAAGTATGTGTGTGAACTAGGACATAAACCACAGCGAGTATATGAGTCAGTAGAGCAGCAAAAACGATCACTCACACACATCACAAGACAGAGAGAGCTTACAGCATCACTTACAGCAATAGAGTCTATTTCTGCTCCAGCCTCTTACACTCTGACCACAGACCACATCACTGCTCTCACCATATACAGCCATTCTGTACGATCATCTTCATGGGCTGTGTATGTTTGTGTGTGTTTAATAAAGGGCTCTCCTGGGAATCATGATCTACTGAAGAGGAAACCTTATCTAGGAGAGGTCTTAAAGGAATTCACCCAAAAATGAAAATTGTGTCATCATTTCACCCTCATGTTGTTCTATGATTCTGTGGCACTCAAAAGAAATGTTAAATGTAAAATATATGTAAATAAAATGTTACAGAAAGGTCATGCTGCTTTTCTTTATTAACAGTTACGGATGCTGTCCAAACATGACCAAAAGCACTATATTAACTGCAGCAGAGTGAATAATCAGTGAATTTAGTCTGTTCCTCATATAATCCTACTTGGAATGAAGTGCAGACTACTTTTGTGTTTTTTGTTTTTTTTCCCCCTCGGAGCCTGATTGAAATGAGGGTGTAAATGATGACATAATTTTAATTTTGCATGAACTATTCCTTTAAGCATAATTGCAAAAACATTCTCTCTATTTCTATCACTCACTCTCAGAGTCGTCGAGCTGTTTTCCCATGCTGTGTGTTAGAGGAATGCTTTCATGAAGCACTGTTGGCTATTTCTGTATGAGAGAACATCTTTAGTCGGTCAAGCATTCTTGGGATTCTGGAGAAACTAGAGCAATTTGGAGTTTGTTGATAAAAGAACGAGTGAAGGAGCATTCTGGGCCACACACACATCTGCAGTTTATTAAACTGAAATGGATCTGTGAATGGACTTCAGGTGTTTCTGGATATGGACCCCCCCCCCAAGATAAACACACAACACACACACACTACGCTCTGCATTGACAAATGTTTTTATTCCACCAGAAAACATAAAAAATCATAAAGCAACCAGTTTAAATGCTGAAGTGAAGAGAATTTAGGCATCACAACATATGAAGAGTTTGGTTCCAAAACGCTATAAATCCATTTTGATTAATTTGAGAAAAAATGTGTTTTCTTTACCAAGAAAGCGGCAAGATGAAAACCACTATTTTCTGTAAACCACTAGTTTCAAATGTTCACATAGCATCTTTTGGTTATAAAAACATTAAAAATTCAAATCTAGATTTTGATTTTCAAAGGTTTATTATAAAAACGGATTATGTTTTTCCCAAAATGCAATAAATCCATGACACTTTTTTTTTTTTTTTCCAAAATGCAATTAATCCATCAATATAAGTTATTTTTCATATTGAAAATACACAATGTAAGTTGATTCACATATATGACAGCCTCTGAACTTTGTCAATACTAATCTTATATACAGGCATTTGACTAACAATACATTCATACGGAAGAGGATTAGGGCCAAGCAATAATAAAAAATTAAAACCATCTCGAGATTAAGTTAAAAACTCGTTAATTCGAGAAAAAGTCGAAATAAAATGTTGAGAATAACTCGTTAAATTAAAAAACTTGTTAAAATTGAGAAAAAGTCGAAATAAAATGTTGAGAATAAACTCGTTAAATTACGAGAAAAAAACTCTCCAAAAAAAAATTTCGAGAAAAAAGTCGAAATAAATGTTGAGAATAAACTCATTAAATTACGAGAAAATGTCATTAATTTCAAGAAAAAGTCGAAATAAAATGTTGAGAATAAACTCGTTAAATTATGAGAAAAAACTTGTTAAATTTCGAGAAAAAAGTCGAAATAAAATGTTGAGAATAAACTCGTTAAATTACGAGAAAAAAACTTGTTAAATTTTGAGAAAAAAGTCGAAATAAAATATTGAGAAACTCGTTAAATTAAAAAAAACTTGTTAAATTACGAGAAAAAAAACTTGTTAAATTTCGAGAAAAAAGTCGAGATAAAATGTTGAGAATAAAGTCATTAAATTACGAAAAGTCGTTAAATTAAAAAATTTGTTAAATTATGAGAAAAAACTCGTTAAATTCAGAGAAAAAAGTCAAGATAAAATGTTGAGAATAAAGTCATAATTTAATGAGTTTTATTCTCAATATTTTATCTCGACTTTTTTCTCGAAATTTAATGAGTTTTTTTCTCATAATTGTATTCAGAGCGCCATTACTGTTTACAGTGCGTGGAATGGTGCGCTGTGATTGGTTGAGCGGATATATCGCATTCTGCAGAAAAAGGAGACTGGCGTTTGTCGTGTTTTGGAAAGAAAGGGAGAAACATGACAGAATAACACGACGGATATCGTTTTGCGCAAAATTAATAAATTACTTTTCAATACCGACCAGATACAATACTGATTTTGGCATAAACTTTTTGGCTTTTTTTTTTTTTTTTTTTTTTTTTTTTTGGAACCTTCTACTTCATATAAAGTAGCAGTGTTGTTATTGTTACCTAAAACAAACCATTGAATTCATCTTCAGCAATTGAAATAAAGCTATATATATATATATATATATACTAAAATATAGGCTATATAAAAAAAAAATGGAAATTAGAATTAGAAATGTTGCCTTGGCAATAGGGCTGGGTGATAAAATGATAATTATCACAATATCATTTTCCTGACAGCCATAGTAATTATATTTCCTACTATGGTAGTCAATGGGCTGCGAGATCTGCTTGGTTACTGACATTCTTTCAAATATCTTCCTTTGTGTTCAGCAGAACAAAGAAATTCATACAGGTTTGGAACTTCTTGAAGGTGAGTAAATGATGACAGAATTTTCATTTTTGAATGGACTATTCTTTGAATAGTACATTTCTCTCTCTCACACACACACACACAGTCACAAGTACATCATTGTGTGTCACTGTCATAGTAGACTAAGTGGGCAGTTTCCACATATCTGTTTCTCTCCCACTCATTTATAATTAAACAAGCGTAAATCAATCACTTTGACCGGGCCGCTGCATAAATGCCCATCTCAACAGTTTCTCAAAGCTGTGATTGGTATGTTCAGGTCAGGTGTGAGAACTGAGGCCTGATTGGCTGTGTTGTGCAGGCACTGCAGACACAGTGAACTTCATGACCCATCACATAGTCTAACCAATACACAGAATATCAAACAGAAAGAGAGGAAATGAGCGGGACAGCTGCCCTTGACCACCCTTGATATCACTTTCTCAAACAGGAAGAAACGACATCCTTTCACACACAATTAAAGTTAATGTGAATTGTAGTTTGCAGCCCTTTTTTTTTTTTTTTTTTTTAAATTTATTAGGAATTAATTGCATCAATAAAAGTGGTAACTGCATACAGTAGCAGAATGAACCCAGGCCTGAGTTGCTAAAACATTACCTAAACAGTTTTTACACTATTCATATCAGAGCAGATCTGACTAGCTATAATATCAGATCTTACTGTAGACTACCATTCAAATGTCTGGGGTCAGGTATTAATATTGTTATTTAGAAAAGAAGCACTAAATTATACTGACAGTAAAAAGTGACACTAAAGACTTAGAATTTATAATGTTGCAAAAGATTTCTATTTATGTTCGTTTGACCTTTCTATTCATCAAAGAAAAAATAAAAAAAAAAATGCATTATGGTTAATAAAATATTAAGCAGTGCAACGTTTTTCAACATTTGATAATAATAATAAGAAATGCTTTTTGAGCAGCAAATCAGCATATTAGAATGATTTCTGAAGGATCATGTGACACTGAAGACTTTTTAAAAATATATTCAAAAAGAACAGTTATTTATTTTTTTTCTCATCAATTTATACATTTATAAATATTTTTTAATGGACATGACAAACAAAATGGCATTTTTTTCCTTGGGAATGACCTGCGCATTAACAATATAAAATGGTTAAATTTTGATTTCATGTTGAACATGTATTATACAACACACAGGTGGCTAACCTTTGTGTCGATACAGGAATAGCAGTGAAACAGAGGTGTACTAGAAAAACAAATAATCTAGAAAAAACGGATGAAAGAAAGAAAAGAAGACTAGATGAACTGATATGAAAATTAGCCTTGTGTATCCTTCCAAAATGTTTAAACACATCTCTCTTCAATCCCTTTCCCTGTTTACTGTTCAAATACTAATATATCAGCATTTCAGCCTCCTCTTGACGCCCTGAAGTCACCATTAGTCACATGTATCACCATAGTAACAGAACGTGGCTGCAGGTGCATTTATCTCTCAATTCCTGACTGGCACTAAATCAAATCTCATCTCAGCACACCTGTCTTGTTCTTGGAAGCGGCACTGGAATTCCTTAGAGCCAAGAGATCCATTAGAGAACAACTGCTTTAGACTATATATGAGATACTTACAATAGATTAATGTATAAAGAACAAGTAATATTAAAGATATACTTTGGTTATGTTTTGAAAAATACTCTGACTATTTCTGCAGTGTGCAGTATGTACTATATTGTGCACAGTATGCAAGTTTTCTGTGTGAAATCCCCTGATGGTCTACTATATTTGCCAAATGTGCAGTATAGAATAGAGCACACTGTGCTGGGTACTGTATCCCACAATGCAACATGCTCAACTTGACCTTACATTTTCAGTGTGACAAACTGTGATTTTGAAAATATCTTTAATCATTATAGAATCTCATTCTCACAATAATAGCAGTATAGCTACAGTATAGCTGTTTAAAATGTTTAGCAATGCATAATGCATTCTTCCACATACCATTTTTTTTTTAAATACATATACTGCACAGTATTGTGAACACACAGACTTCATTTCTGACTACATTAGTGATGCAAATTATTGACAGCCATTTAAGTGTCTTCAGTTTAGGCTTAATCAGACTAAGAGTGTTTGCATGAAATATTAAAACAGCCTAATAATGTGCTGAATCAGGTCATAGGTCACAGAGGATGACGTGGGAGTTTCTGACTGTAATTGGGAAAATGTTCTGGACTGTGCTGGCTTTCATCTCTGAATATGACAACTCTTAAAGGCTCATGGCAGAGGTCAGCCGAAGTCTTCGTCATTTTAACAGGAAGTTCATTAAGAATCTCTTCCCCTGTCACCCACCAACAAAACTGGACTATTCTAAGGGTCAAAGTTCAGCTGTGTCCAGCAGGGACACATTAAATTGATGAAGAATCGTTTGATGGTGAATCGTGTATCACAGTTTCACAAAAAAATATTAAGAACAACTAACATTAAAAACATAATCAGAAATGTTTCTTGAGCAGCAAATCAGCATGATTTCTGAAGGATCATGTGACACTGAAGACTGGAGTAATGATACTGAAAATCCAGCTTGGCATCACAGGAATAAATTACATTTTAAATGTATATTAAAATGGAAAGCAGTTAAAATAATATAATTTAAATAATACATTTTTAAAATTATATAATTAATGTTTTCAAAAACATAAAAAAAAATGATATATATGACATTATTTATGATCAAAATAATCTATATGTGTGTATACCAATGAAACAAACAACTTCTCATAATTATTATGGCATTCAGAAGTATTCATAGAGCTATATTTCTGAAAGCCATTAGTGATAATGAAATACATACCGGGCAAATGCAATTTAATTAATGTGAAAATAAATGAAGTAAATATCATTTTCTGTTCGGCTCAACTGGTATTTATTGGCATAGAGATTTTATTTTATCCACAGCACCATATCCCAAAGAGACTACATACATAATTAAACAATATATCAGCCATCTCATACTCTCATATCTGTGCTCAACCCAGCAAATCTAGGGATTCCCTCATCTCAGTATGTGTGTGTGACCTGGCCTTGAGGGTAATACACACTAATCACATGCATTTGACTGTAATCCTGCCAGATTACACACATGCACACATAGGGAAATCCTACGATTAGAGAACTGCTGGATTGAGCCCAAATTAATCTGTCAGTTCATTAAGTCAGTAATGCATGAGAGGAGGCTATTTGTATTAATCAATATTTATGCTATACCTCTATTATATGACTAATAAAATCTGAATATTAATGGAAATTAGAAGCACATTTGCGAATTAAACTCCCTCTCAATATGTTGCCTATATATCTGATCTTTTATATTCGAGTGTGTGTTTATCTCCATGGGATTCCGTTCAGTAGTATGGCAAACTATTATCACACAGGACATCTAATAAATGTGTATTCACCTTATGGAAACAGCTAATCACAATCTAGGGGCCCTATCATACACCTGGCGCAATGCGGCGCAAGTGTTTTTTGCTAGTTTCAGCCCAACACAGTTATCATTTTCACGTCCTGCGCCACGTTGTTTAAATAGCAAATGAATTTGTGCCGATTTGTGTGCCCGTGGGCATGCTGGTCTGAAAACAAGGTGAGTTCAGGCGCATTGTTGGCGCATTGCTATTTTTAGGCAACTCAAATAGACTGCACCATTGACCAACTGAAACCTGGTCTAAAGTCAATGCCGCGCTATTTTTTTTTTTTTTGTTATTTAACCTTGTGCACAAGCAGATCCTTTTCCTCGCTAGAGAAGCATTCAGTTTTTCCACTTGCAAATTCCGCCATGTAAATAGCGAATCCACCATGGTGCGAGTGCAACTGGCTTTTAAAGGGAATGGGAGATGTGACTCTGATTGGTTTATTGCACGTTATGCCCAAAACACACCCATTACTCATTAAGAGAATAGGGACAACCCTTTTAGACCATGCGCCAGGCGCACAGACCATTTTTCCCGTCGTTAAACTAGCAAAAGTGGATTCAGACACGCCCTAAGTGCACTTGCGATGTGCGCTTTAGACCATGACCTTATATCGTTAAAATAGGGCCTTAGGTCTCAACTGTTGGCCTAGACAGCAATGAGCTTCAATGGAATGAAATTAGAGACTTGCTTCAAAAAACAAAATAAAACAAAAAACCTCACATCTCCTATTTAGAATATCTTATTAACTGCATAGCAACGCCCTGGCAACCAGCCAAAACACCTTATCAACTGCATACCAATGCCTTGGCAACCAATCAAACAACTTAATCAACATATAGCATCCCAACTAATCAAAAAACCCTATTAACTGCATAGTAACCCCCAATTAGAACAATTTAGCAACTGCATAACAATGCCCTGGCAATCACCTACAGCATTGAAGATACAAACATCTAAATATGTCTTAATATGTGCTCAAAAAAAAAGAAAAAGAAAAAAAAAAGTCTGCAACCAAATTCAAGGATCTCGAAATAAACATTTTTCATCAAATTCTTCTAAGGCCAAATGATCTGATCTGAGCAATGCTATCCAAATTCATTTTATAACTCATCTTCCTGTCCAAAAACTGTCTTGAGTCTATTTTATTTCTCCTAAAGAATTATAGACATTTTAAGATGATACTTTAGATGAAACATAATTGAGAACTGCTGTAAATCTCCTGAAATATATAAGAGCAATAAACTTTCCCTCTGGAAAACCTGTTCAACTTGCGTATTCATTTCATCACCTTTTTTCGGTTATATCCATTTTCAGCATCTGTCTCACCCATTTGCATTTTTTAATCAAAACAAACAGTTTAACATTTCTTGCAGTTGCACACTCCCACACGCTCCCAAGCAGCATCTGTAGCCTAAATGTCTAAATTATAAGGCACTCAATCATACGTGCAGCCCGTCAGAGCAACGCAACAC
>JAOTNS010003231.1:0-14501 GCA_028476615.1 Culter alburnus | reverse complement strand
TTTAATTCATTTTTAATTTACTTAAATTTTAACCCCAATAAAGCTCTCATTGTAAACTGAACGTAAACACTGTACAAACATTCCTAAACTAGTTGACCTGACGTTCCCGGAGCACCAGGTGTTTGCGGCATTAACCAAAACCCTCATGGATTTAAGATTCAATAGGTCATTGTATGTAAATCTCAATCTAATCCTATTTAATGACATAATCACTGAGTCATCCATCACAGTAACCTAAGGAAAAACAGTTCAAAATAGTACTACACTATTAAAAATAATGGGGGTTTTCGCAGCGATGCCATAGAAGAACCATTTCTGGTTCCCCAAAGAATGATTTTTACTTAGTGTGAAGAACATTTAATACTTTTAATCTTTTTCCACTATAAAGAACCTTTTTTGCAATGGAAAGTTCCATGGATGTTAAAGACTCCTCATGGAATCATAAAGAACCTTTATTTTTAATAGTGTAATACACAAAAAGGTTCAGTTTTCCAGTTCTGATCTTATATTTCTGTTTTAACCTATACGTTCATATATAAGGAGGTCACTTACCATACATTTCCTGTCATCTACACCAATTAAATCCTCCTCAAACTCCTTTCCAACATCAAACTCCATATGGTAGTTCCTAAAGGTGGTGAGAGTCTTGATATTAAAATGATCACCATTCTGAACAATCTCCTTATCAAAGATGAGATAGCTGGCAATTTTTCTGATGACAAGATTCACATCTGTAAGTTGAATACATATAAAATTGGTCAAACCAAAGCCGTTTATGGTACATGAGCCGATTTTTAGTGTATAACAAACTATTCAGGTCTGCCAGAGGTACTAAAACTTTCTCTTGAGTATAAAATACAAGCATGTATTTCCGTTTCCAACAGAATATATTATAACATCTCATATACCTCGTGCAGCAAAGGAAATTTCACATGGGTATAATGAATAAATAAATAGAAAATGAAGTATAATCCTACCGAGCGCTTCCATGTATTCATCAAAGTTTTCATTACTTGTCATTTTCCAGTATCCCATGTCCACAGGAGACATCTTTGCTGCTTTTTTTGCGTTTGTCCTCTGCACTGATGTTTCAACATCAAGGTGCATTGAGGTTCTCAAATCACAAGGCAAGTTGTAATCCTAAAGCCAATTAGGGCCTTTGGATTTATCTCAAAGAGCATTTACACATGTTGTGGGACTTCTGCTGTGGATTGCTTTCTCCTTTTCTCTTTTTTGTACAGGAGCTCTGTCACCGGGAGTGAACTCCAATGGGTGATGCATCTCATAAACTCATGTCAGTCACTGCATGTGAACAGACAGATATGTCAGTTTGTAATGTTTTGATCTCAGCCTGTCAGCAGCACACAGTCAGTCAAAGCAACATCACAATGCTGTCATCCGCTTCCGTTTACGCCTTCAGACTCCAGAGCACAAACAGGAGGTGAAGACCCGTCAGTAATGAGGTCAGTCTTCTGACTAAATTACTCTGAAGTGTTTACAGTGGAATGTAGAATAAATATACATGGGATTCCCGAGATGTTTATTTTCAGAACAAGGCTTATTTCCTTTTCCACCAACCACAAGAGAGTGATTTTGTCATCCAAACTTGTCTTGGTGTATCTACACATCCAAATTAGGGGGTCCATAAAGGGTCTTAAAGTCTTATGCTCAGCAAGGCTGCATTTATTTGATTAAAAATACACTAAAACAGTAATATTGTGATTTTTCACATTATGTTGGTGTTTGTTTCTGTTTTCATGGACTTTTAGTTTGTATAGCTTCCTGTGTTTCCTTCTCTCGTTTCTAGTTTGTGTTCATTTGCTGTCATGGTGATACATTGTTTTGTTTATTGTAGTCAAAGTCCCTTTAAGACAAGTCATTTCACTCAGCAGCCATCTTTGAAACGCCTCTCGTTCATGCAAGTGCAGCCTATCTCTTTGAATGGGGAAACATCAAATTCTCCAAAACTCTTCGCCAAGCTTACGATTACATTTTATATTTGAAATTACCAATGAAATCTGACAACAACTATCTCATAAATTTTGTTTCTAAATGCTCAAATCATGCCAAAAAATTGCATTTTTCAGGCTGGACCAAGCTAATGCGCATGCGCAATTAGAACACTAGTGCTGCGTTTCCAATTCAATTCAATTCACATTTTTGTATAGCGCTTTTCACGATGCATATCGTTTCAAAGCAGCTTTATAGAGATGCCCGAACATTAGCCCCGAACATTATCAGAAAGGCTATTCCAGAGTTTCGGAGCCAAATATTAAAACGCTCTCCCTCCTTAAGTGGACTTAGCTATCCTAGGTACACCTCCAAGGTGGACTACCCCTCTTGACTATCACGTCAGTGACGTGATGGGAATCCTCTGCATTTTTGTGTTCGTGAAGCACTATTGTATCTATGAGAGAACGCGACGTCAGAGGCGGGTGACGTCACGAACCGAACCTATAAAGCATGCCCGAAACAAAGAACGCTAGCTTCTGTTGTCTTCAGTAAGCGCTATTTGTATCTTGTCTGTCTTATTTACTGTTGTCTGTCTACCATCTCGCCAGAAAGTGATCTCTTTGTCTGAGGACAAGAGTTTCTAAACAAGTGAAATAAGACATATAGACCATTATATATATAATATATATAAATGACGGAGAAAAGCCAGCGTTTCACTAAGTGTGCACCTCCTTGCCCGCGATTCATCGTGGAGGAGATACACACGAGATGTGTGTGAAATGCCTGGGAGTTGAGCACGCACAGGCAGCTCTTGAGGGCTGTCTGTGTGCACTGTGAGCGGCTCACTCTCAGGGCGCTGCGCTCACCCGGGCGCTCTCGAGGGCGCCGCGGCTAGTGTTCCCCGCGTCTGTCCCGCTGCTGCGAGGCACAGCGAAGGCTGCACTCGTGGGTTCACAAATGGATCTAGCAGAGGGGGAGAGACGGGCTCTGGGGCTCCCTTACCTGCTAGATCTAGTGTCTCTCCTTTGTGGGTGGAGCACTCGCTGCGGTTTCTTCCCCGCAAAGGGAGGCACCGACACTGAATATATCTTCCTCCGAGGAGGTTGATGTTGAAGGTGTCGAGGGTGGTGATGAGGGACCGTCATCCTCATCTCCAGCCCATGAGGAGCTTATGGAGGTAGTGACCCGGGCAGTAGAAAAACTAAAATGTCCCGAAGAAAAGTATGCACTAGCGGGAGTTTTGTAGCTCCACTCTGTTGCTTTATTCTCGAGGGATAAAAGTCTAAGCTCGGATCTCGCGCGCCGAGCAGCGCGTGGATTGGGTTTCATTAAAGAATATATGGCTCGGATCTCGCGTTGCCGAGGCAGCGCGTAGATTAAGTCTGCAAGAATGAATATACGGCTCGGGTCTTGCGTTTGCCGAGGCTGCGCATGTATCACGTGTCCGTAATTATGCATGTGTGTGTATGTATATGTGTATATATATTTATATATTAAGGGATCTGAGCAGACGGGAGTTTCCCTTTCTCTCTTTCCCTAAAATACCTTGCGAATTATTACGAGCTATAATTCTTTTTGTATTCTAATATATTCAGTCTGTTCAAAAATATATATATTATATAAGAAACTGGCTGCATTTAATTTGAGGATTAAATGAAATATTGAATACATTAAATTCTAGGAATTTAAAAGAAAGTGTCGCCACCCTTGGTCCCCCGCAGAAAGCTTGGGGACAGGGACAGGCGACACAGCCGAAGTCTTTGTGGGGTAACACAGATCTGCGGACTGTAATTACTTCCAAGAAGGCTTCGAAGAAGTCCTGATGCCAGTGGCGCGGGACATTGAAGGGCAGTCCCCTCCAGAGAGGGTTGGGTATTAAAATACTTGGTACTCATCCCTCTTTGGCGCCCTCAGGGGCGTTCTGCTAACCCTGCCACCCAGTGTGTTTCAGGGCGCAGCGGTCTCCACCGATCCTCCGAGGAGGGCCGGTCATCATTTGATTCGGCTGTTCCTTGCCGTTCGCCGCTTCAGGGTGCCGAGTCAAGTGTTCAAAAAACACCAGAGGCCAGTCTCGAGAGACTGTTTCCCTTTGTAAATAAGCAGAATGAAAACTTCTCCCAAATATTTCAAAATGGGTGCTGCTCACAATAGAAAAGGGTACAAATTCGGGTCTCGCCCGCCCCAGTTTAATGGGTCCTTCCCACAGTGGTGGCCCGAGCAGTCTCTGGTAATGGAACAGGAGGTTATGACGCTCTTGCCAAAAAGGAGCTAGAAGGGGTTCTCCTCCCAGCAAGCTGTCAGGGTTTACAACCTATACTTCATTGTTTCCAAAGAAGGGACAGATCAGGTCCGAGGAGCTGGTTTGTGTGATAGACCTGAAAGATGCTAACTTTCATGTATCCATCCATCCTTCTCATAGGAAGTTCCTCAGGTTTGCTTTCGGGGACAAGCTTACCAATCAGGGTTCTTCCTTTCAGCCTATCTTTATCACCCCGCACGTTCATGAAGTGCGTGGATGCAGCGCTGGCTCCATTGAACTCCAGGGCATCTGCGTGCTGAACTATATCGACGATTGGTTGATATTAGCTCAAACAGAACATTGCAGTTCAACATCGAGATGTTGTTTTGTCGCACATGAAAAAGCTTGGGCTGAGGCTCAATGCCAAAAGAGTGTGCTGGTTCCGAGTCAGATTGCAAACTATCTAGGAGTAATCTGGGATTCTACCACGATGCAGGCGCAGCTGTCTCCTGCTCGTGTGAATTCCTTCTCGGAGCCGTGATGGGGTGAAGTTAGGCCAGTCACTCACTGTAAAACAGTTTCAGAGACTGTTGGGTCTGATGGCAGCTGCGTCCAACGTTATACTATTGGCCTTCTGCACATGAGACCCTTACAGTGGTGCTCAGGGCCAAGGGGTTTTCCCTGAGGGGAAATCCTTTTCACATGATCAAAGTCACGCGGCGATGCCTTCGTGCTCTGGTCATGTGGAAAAAGCCTTGGTTCCTGTCCCAGGACCCGTGCTGGGAACTCTCGTCGTCGCGTATGCTTACGACAGATGCTTCCCTCACGGTCTGGGGGGGCGATCATGAGTGGTCGCTCGGCTCAGGGTCTAAGGGAGGACCATCAGCTCTCCTGGCACATAATCGGCTGGAGATGATGGCGGTGTCTCTAGAACTGAAACACTTCCTCCCAGACCTGAGGGGCCACCACGTGTTGGTCCGTACGGACAACACGACGGTGGTCTCTCTTGACCAGTCATTCACTGTAAAAGTTTCAGAGACTGTTGGGTCTTATGGCAGCTGCTCCAACGTGATAATTTTGGCCTTCTGCACATGAGACTCTTACAGTGGTGGCTCAGGACCAAGGGGTTTTCTCCGAGGGGAAATCCTTTTCGCAAGATCAAAAGTCCGCGGCGATGCCTTCGTGCTCTGGTCTGTGAAAAAGCCTTGGTTCCTGTCCCAGAACCCATGTTTGGGACTTCTCGTCGTCGCGTAATGCTTACGACGGATGCTTCTCTCAGGGCTGGGGGCGATCATGAGTGGTCGCTCGCTCAGGGTCCTGGAGGACCATCAGTTCCTGGCACTTAAATCGCTGGAAATGATGCGGTATTTCTTGCAGTAAATACTTCTTCCCAACTGAGGGCATTAAATGTGGGCAGACGCCCTGTCGAGGCAGGGGCCGAGGCCCGGGGAATGGAGTCTCCATACTGAGGTGTGGAGCTCACTTTGGAAAACTTTGGTCGAGCTGAAATCGACCTATTTGCTTCAGGGGAATCAACCCAGTGTCCACTGTGGTTCTCCCTATCTCATTCAGCACCACTGGGTCTGGATGCCATGGTACACACGTGGCCGAGGCTGCGTCTGTATGCATTTCCCCGTTCGCTCTGCTCCAGGGAGTTCTGGAGTAAATACGCCAGGAAGGGGTCAGTCTAATATTGATAGCCCTGTACTGGCCAACCAAAATATGGTTCTCAGACCTAGTGCCACTTCTAGATGGCTCCCTGATGGAGCTTCCTCTCAGGCAGGACCTCCTGTCTCAAGCGGGCAGCATGATCCATGCCCAGAACTATGGAGACTGTGGGCCTGGCCTCTGAGGGGGCCAGGCTCATACATGCTGCTCTCCCAACTGAGGTTGTGGAGACCATACTCCACTCCAGAGCTCCCTCCACGAGGAAGTGTATGCGGCCATTTTTGGCCATAGTCCTCTGGGGGATTCCTCGGTAGGTCGAGACCCCCTTTTTTATACGCTTCCTCCGTGGTACTTTGAGGCTGGGGCCTTCAGTACCTACAAGGACTTTGGCCTGGGACTCGGCCGTGGTATTAGAAGGGTTAGCCGAGGCTCCCTTCGAACCACTAGAGGAAGTTTCAGAGAAATTCCTCACCTTTAAAGACCATATTTCTACTGGCTATTTCATCTCTTAAAAGAATAGGAGATCTTCAAGCACTTTCAGCTGCTTCTTTGTGTTTGGAATTTGCACCTGGAATGGTCAAAGCGTTCCTGCACACTAGACCAGGCTATATGCCTAAGGTCCCCACCAAAGTCCCAGGTTCCATCGTACTTTAGGCCTTCCATCTTCCTCCATTTACAACTTCGGATCAGGAGAAACTCAATCTGCTCTGTCCAGTGAGGGCTTTAGATGCATATGTCCACAGAGCTGCCCTGTGGGGAAAAACAGATAAATTGTTTGTGTGTTTTATGGGTCTCATTAGAAAGGAGGTCCAGCATCTAAGCAGAGAATGAGCAAGTGGGTGGTCGAGGCTATCTCACTTGCTTATGAGGGGGCCGGACAGCCATCTCCATTAGCTGTCCGTGTTCACCCGACTAGGGGTATGGCGGCCTCAAAGGCCTTAATGTCAGGAGTATCCATTAATGACATATGTGGTTCTGCTGGATGGTCATCCCAGCACACCTTCATCAGATTTTATAATCTTAATGTGAGTAGAACTCCGGGTGCTTTGGTTTTACAAGATAGTAGCCAGGCACTCGGAGGCACGGCGTAGTTGGGACAGCGTTCCCATCACGTCACTGACGTAGCGTCGATAGTTCCCACGAAAGGGAACGTCTTGGGTTACGAGTGTAACCCTTGTTCCCTGTAAGGGAACGAGACGCTACGTCACGTTGCCGTACCTCCAGCATGCCTGGAGCGCTTACTTCAGACATGTCACAGAAGCTAGCGTTCTTTGTTTCCGGGCATGCTTTATAGGTTCCGGTTCGTGACGTCACCCGCCTCTGACGTCGCGTTCTCTCATTGGTTAGATACAATAGTGCTTCACGAACACAAAATGCAGAGGATTCCATCACGTCACTGACGTCGTCTCGTTCCCTTACTCAGGGAACAAGGGTTACACTCGTAACCCAAGACGTTTTGTGATCTAAGGAGCGTGAAGGATTGTAGGGTGATAGAAGATCGGTTAAGTATACAAGACTGAACCATTTAGAGCCTTATAGGTCATTAGCAATACTTTATAATCGATACAGAACTTAATAGTAACCAGTGTAAGATGATAAATTGGTGTTATATGATCATATTTCTTGACCTGGTAAGAACTCTAGCAGCTGCATTTTGTACTAATTGTAGCTGTTTATTGAGGACGCAGGACAACCAGCTAATAATGCATTACAGTAATCTAGTCGAGACGTCATGAAAGCATGAACTAACTTTTCTGCATCAGAAATAGATAACATATTCTGTATCTTAGCAATGTCTCTGAGGTGGAAGAACAGGCAGATCCAAATTTGGATTTTTCCTACCTCATTCTAGGAAATAACATCTGGAACGCCACTCAAAGTCTGACATTTGGCACATGAACTCGGGGTACATGGATCAACCCTGACCTCAGTGAGACGTGTCATTTGACACTCCCAAGATACTGGCGCGTCCTGCTTCCAATGAATATGAACGTAAACACAAACTTTAAAATTAGACATTGAGTTCATGTAATGTTGCCTTCGTTTATGATGAGTGATGACTGGAACTCACTGATGTCTGAAGTGGGACATTTAATTTGGCATATTCTCATGTCCAACCAATCTGGAACGCGGCAGCAGGGTTGTCAGGTTTTCACAACAAAACGTGCCCAATTGACCCTTCGCAAAGACCCACCCCCCTTAGTTACTGTTGCTTTGTCCGTCAAGCCCTGGAGCTGTCACGCCACACAGAGTGAAAAATACATCGCGGAGCAAAGAGAACACTGACAACACGTCGACAGACAAGACAGAGCAGGTTACTTATGTTATTAAACAAAGTCCCAGCTTTCAAATTGTGTAATTTTTGAAAGAAATTCAAACAATAAAACCCGTTTTGTGGCTCTTTAATGTGTCGTGAGAGATCACTGTAGCACCTCAGCTCAAGCGGCTCGTGAACCGATCATCTCTTCCTACTAGTTAATTTATAGCATCAAATAAACATGAATGAACATCAGAAGGAATGTTGTTTCAAACACGGAAAGACGTTAATACACACCATTTTTCAAGTTCAAGTCCACCGAGGTTAATCTAACTCCTGACTGCTTTGTCGGACAAAATGGTAGATTCGGCGTTATGATTGGTTTGATCACTTGTCAATCAAACTACCGGCGAAGGGTCAAGTGCTACTCAAAACTAGTTTCAGGGGGGTCCCCCACTAAACATTGCGTTCTGGGGAGTAAAATCCGCATTTTTTGGGCTAAATATCATGTTATTTGGGATCGCTTCAATATGAAAAACAACCCGCGGCAGCAATGTTAATAAAGTAGCCCAATTCCGCAGGAAAACCGCAGACTTGGCAACACTGCATGGCGGAGCTTCTAACAGCAGCTGCAGTGACGCGATGAATTTACCAATTGGCGATTGGCTCATTTCTTTAGAAGGCGGGACTTATTCCGCCATATTGCGTGTTGCACTTCATCCCATTCATAAGTAATAGGAGTGAACCTTCTTTCTGTATATAAAGTCTTTGTTACAGTTCACACCTGTTTTCTATTTTAATATATTTCAAAAATGTAATTTATTCCTTTGATCAAGGCTGAATTTTCAGCATCATTTACTCCAGTCTTCAGTGTCACTTCAGAAATCATTCTAATGCTGATTTGCTGCTCAAGAAACATTTGAAAACTTGATGAATATTTTAGGAAACCTGTGACACATTTTTTTAGGATTCTTTGATGAATAAAAAATTAAAAACAGCATTTTTAAATAAATCTTTTGTAACATTATCTTTACTTTCACCTTTAATCAATTTAATTTGTCCTTGCTGAACTGAAGTGTTCATTTCTTTAAAAGCCCTCATGTCATTTGTTTTCAATGGAACAAAATCAAATTGTACAAAAACTCTTTGTGTTCATGTAGGCAATTTAAGTTTGAATTTACATCCAATCTTTCTCCCTTCCTGTAATTAAAATAGCAAAAAGGCTTACACACATGCTAAGGAGTAATACCAAAATATTCTTCCTCTGTACTTTCATATTCGTTCTACTTTCTTACAGGCCTGTTTGATGACACACTGGATGGAGCATTCAAGATAAAGTCTGACTCATAATATACGCTAAGCTGGAGCAGAATAAAGTGTAGCCTTTGGGCATTCTGATCTTCTGAACATCAAACACTGGAAATGGTCCTTGTTCTTCCTGACACATTTCCTCTTATCTTGTCTTCCATGCTTAACAATAGAGTCCAAATACAGAGTTTCTCTGATCACAGGACTGAAGATCAAATACAGTGACGCTGTGTAACGCCCACCTCTCTGCAGCAGCATCTCAGTGGGTGATAGATTTACAATATTGTTTATGCACTATGCCAATTATCACTTCAAAACCCACTGTTTCCAAAGTCAAAGTGAACAAAGATGAGCAATAATTCATAAACAACTGTACTAATTAAGTTCTGGTAAGTTTAGTTTACTTTAGTTTTCACTATTGATCTTGTGTTGAAGACTTTTTGCATTAAAACGACTTTCTATTAATCAAAGAATCCTAAATTTTAGGTATCATGATTTCCACAAAAATATTAAGCAGCACAACTGTTTTCAACATTGATAATAAATGTTTCTTGATCAGCGAATCAGCATATTACACATAAATATAAAGGTTACAAAAGTACAGAACCACTAACTAAACAGAAAAGGAAAGGAAACCCAAAGAACCTGTCTGTAGTGGCTGGTGGTAAATATATTTTGATCTATTCATTCAACTTCTTTTCAGTAGGTGAGGGGTCTTCTCTCCTGCAGTCAGGTCAGAGATCTCCCTTATCATCATTACTCTGCTCTCTCCCCTCACTGTGAACAAACAATCGAGGATAAAAGCTCCTCACTTGACCTGGCAATGCTACTGAAGTCCAGAGCTCATCGCACAACCATGGCTGTGGATTTCACTGGAAAATGGGAGCTGGAGTCGAGCGAAAACATTGATAATTACCTCAAAGCACTGGGTAAGCCTGATCAAATGTTTGCTATGTTTACTGAAATTAAAAAGAAAAAAAAAAGTTCCCTTGATCCAAATGGCATCATATTTTGAAACGCTGTCAACACTTAGATTTATAAAAATAAATAAAATAAAAAATGAATAGGAATGATATCTGGTTTTATGTTAGTGTGGAAAAAAGTCACAGTCAGACTGTTCAGGGTCTCTAGAGACCCCACTTTTTGGACAAAAAGTTACTTTTCTTGTTATAACTGTGATTTCATAATAAGTAAAATGAATCTAGTCTCACTAGCATTTACCATAACCTCGTAAAAATCGTTAATTTGAATTAATGATTGGACGTTTATATTTTTGGACTGTGAGTGTAATTTGCAGACGGTCCCTTTAGCAGCTTAGGCAAAAATGAAGCAAATATCAAACATAAAACTAGCAAAAGGACAAACGGATCTACAGTCACATCAAATGTAGCTGCTAACTGATCTAAAGCATGTATGAATCTACTCTGAAGAGAATATAATCAGCAGATATATAGCGTACTACTATTTTCAACAGTGTCAGCCAGTGGATCTTTTACAATGATTAGCCAATGGCGGCATAGAGACCGCCTTCTGATGTTTGATTGACACCCTCTCATTAGCATGTTGCACCAAGGGAAAATAAATAAGGAGCTATATTCAAAAATGAATAAACGGTTAAAGGGAAAAAAGTCAACTTTCAGTTTAGCATTTGTTTCCTTTAACATTTTTTTGATTTCCCCCCAACATTCGTTTTATTTCTTTATATCCTTGCACATTCAATTATTTATGTATTTATTTATACAGGAATATGTGGATTTATATATCATTTATTCATTACATTTATTTATTTATATATTTATTTATGCATAATTTTGTGGATTTATTTATTGATTGATTGATTGATTTGCGTATTTATTGTTTTTACAGGTTTCATCCTCCATACACGATTTAGCAAATCGAGGGAATAAATAAATGATGTGCACAATTTAGCTATTTTTTAACTATTTTTTTTTTTCCTGCATGTCATTTGCAGGGCTCCATAAAATAACATGCCCATAGCAATAGCAAATAGTGGAGCTCTGCAGCCTGCTGGTTAAAGTGATAATTTTTCAATTACTTTTAAAGGTGCAGTGTGTAAATTCTAGTGGAATTGCAATATAGAGAAGCTATGGTGGCCAACACAGGGCAAGATGTCATTGTCTGAGACAGGAGAGAGTACTCAGTCAAGCAAACAGGAGTTTGTCCATTTAGGGCTACTATAGAAACATGACGGCGCAAAATGGCGACTTAACATGTAAGGGGACCCGTAGTGTATGAGATAGAAATGGCTGATTCTAAGGTAATAAAAACATAACGGTTCATGTAAGGTCTTTATATACCACTGAAAACATAGTTATGTATATTATATTGAATTTTCTGTCAATAGATCCTAAAATGTATACATTGCACCTTTCAAACTATATTTTCCAACAGATGGCAAAAACCTTAACACTAAACCATGGCAAACTGTCTATCTCCATGAATGAAAGTTAGAAATGGGTCTTTTTAAAAAGTGAATTTTACATAAATGTGTTATTTTGAAGAGAAAAAAAAAACAATTTAAACTATTTATTTATTAATTTATTTATATAAATTAAAACATGCCATAAATCCCCCCAAAACTGCACAAATGTAGAGTAAAAACATTGATAAAGTAAGTAAAATTACATTTGTCTTAAAAAAAACGGCATAAGTCGACCGATAGCCTTGTGGGTAGCGCTGACATATAGCGCCGTTGACCGGCTCATGGACCTTTCCTGATTCCTTCTCTTCTCTCTTTTCCCGCTTTGCTTACTCTTCTATCATAATAAAGGCAAAAGCCATTCTAACTATGATTATCCCATTTTATAATATTAGGCAAAGTTAAAGTATGAGAAATGACCTGCTAAGTTGCAAATATTTTTATTCTTACACATACATAGACATCGACTTTGCCTTCCGGAAGATTGCAGCTCACCTCACTCCCGACAAAGATCTTTACCAGGATGGGGTACTTGTGATTAAGACACAGAGCGCCTTCAAAAAGCTATGCTGATCTTCACTGTTGGAGTCGGAAGGAAGAATTCACTAAGGGATTTGACCAACAGGACGCTGAAGGTGAGACCTCCTTTATAACTGTGACCTCCTCTAGTGACGTAATGTTATTTAACCTGTCGTTACCCCAGCCTTGACCTGTAGGCCGTGATCTCAGTCAGTTTGTTCAGTGCTGAACCTACAGTAAACAACAGAGAACAGGCCTCAACTTTTACCCAAAGGGACAAATACATTAAAGTTATTTTTTTTTTCATGTCATCTCAATACAGATTTATTTATAAAACCAGTGGTGGACGAAGTACTCAAGTATAGTGTTTGAGTAAAAGTCAGATACCCTATTAAAATATTATTCCAGTAAAAGTACTCATTTCCACACCAAAAATGCTGGGTTAAAAACACCCAAGTTGGGTTGAAAATGGACAAACCCAGCAATTTGTTTGTTTTAATCCAGTGGTTGAGTTAAATGTTGACCAATCTATAACTCAAGTATTGTTTAAAAATTTCTATATTTCTGGCTTAAAATGAACCCAAAATAGGTTGGAAATTAAAATCAGCAATAATAAGCAAAAGGTGAACATTTATAACAAGCAATTTAACAAATATTGTTTCATTATTATTCTTTAAACTTATTAATATTTATAAAAAATAATAAAATGTTAATTTCCAGCATATTTTGGATTCATTTAGCAAGCAATACAGTAATTTTAAACAATAGTGAATTAAATAAACTACCAGCGGGTTGGGTCAAACATTTAACCATTTTCAACCCAACTTGGGTTGTTTTTAACCCAGCTTTTTTTTTTTTAGATGCAGAATAATTATCAAGAGGGAACATTATTAATTAACAATAAAATACATGTTTATTATTTAATTATTATTTATTAAACTTATTAATAAATGTTAATTTATTAAGCATATTAATAAATGTTAATTTCCAAAAAAAATTGGGTTCATTTAAGCGAGCAATGCAGTAATTTTTTTAAAAAAATACTTGAGTTAAACAAAACTACCCAGCAGGTTGGTCAAAATTTAACAACCAATTTGTCCATTTTTAACCCAACTTGGGTCATTTTAATTTTTTAGAGTGCAATTTTACTTGAGTAAAAGTACTGATCAATGAACATATTTATAGGCAGAACTAGTCAGTAGTCAGAACTAATGAGAAAGAGTAGCGCACACCTTTGATATGTATTGCAAAAAGCAATAGCTCTCTTTAAAGGTGCCCTAGAACGTTCTTTCACAAGATGAATTACAGTGGTGCTCAGATTATTGCAACCTTGGTAATATGATCAAAGATGACTCTAACAAATCTGCATTGTTATCATTTGATCTTTAATCAAAATTAGCAAAAATCTAACCTTTCATTGAAGGAAAAGAATTGAAAGTGGGGGGGAATAAACATTAAGAAATAAATGTTTTCTCCAAACACGTTGGCCACAATTTTTGGACCCCTAGAATTTTTTTATGAGTAAAATATCTCTGAAGTATATTCCCATTCATACTACATTTTTAGACACCAGGGTGATCATGAACATGAAATTGTCCAGCTGACTTCCTGTCCACAGAGTATAAACAGGAAAACACAAAGGCAAATTCCGTAATCATTCATCACAATGATTAAAACCAAAGAAATAGTTCTGATGTGCAGCAAAAGATTGTTGAGCTTCACAAAATAAAGTGGCTGTAAGAAAATAGCTGAACCACTGAAAATCCCCCATTTCCACATCAGGCAATAATTAAGAAGTTCCAATCAACTAAAGATGTTACAAATCTGCTGGAAGAGGACGGTGTCTAAATTAGTCCTAATGCGCGGTGAGGAGGAATGTTTGAGTGGCCAAAGAGATTTGGACGAGATTTGTATTGAGAATTGTAGAGAGTCTCAGAAAGCCTAAAAAAATTTATCAGACAGCATCTACTGTTACGTGTTGCTGGTGCAGAGACGAGGCAGATACGGATTTCCACAATAATAGAAGTACGTTAATGAACACAGACAGAGAACACCAAACTAACATTAACAAACAGAGAAGGACGAGGAGTGAAGGGCGTGCGTCCCTGAAAAGGATG
>JAOTNS010003230.1:0-12351 GCA_028476615.1 Culter alburnus | reverse complement strand
CCATCCCAGTATTGTTTTTCTCACAAAAAAACACCGCATATTCACCAGATACTGCTGCTATCCTGAAATATACACCAGCTGTGGTGAGAAAGGTCTATTCAGGGTAAATGAAAGCAATATGTAGCCGCCCTGATAACCATATAGTGGCAAGTGGTTTTGAAAAAATAAAAAAATGTGAAAAGATTGCTTGGAAGAGATTGCTTGCTTTGAACAGAATAAGCTATAGAAAGAGCATTAGTAATCTATAAAGTTACAAAAGTCACATGGTCAATAATGTAAAGTACACTAAAAGAAATATTTGAAGCCAGAGTTTAAAGACAGTGATTTAGAAATCAGATATTAGAAAAAAAAAGGAAAGTGATGGTTAACGCATGAAGACAGACAGACGTGAAATGCTAATGAAGACATATTTCTTTATTTTTATTCTGTCATATCAGAATTGCTTCATCACTGCAGTGTCTGTCCTAATCAGATGGTCGTGCATCTGTGTTTTCAAGAGAGAAGTAAAAGCAATCTAAATATTGTACAAGTTCTATCATAAATAACACATCTACATAAATTAGGTGTTCAACAAACTTGTGAAAAAAAAGTGACAGTTTGCATGTTCCTGTATTTACATACTTTGTATAAAAATATACCATGGAAGCACTAGACCTCAACACTTGATACATCAGTTGTGACAAGGGTAACAAGCAACTAACTGATCATTTTAACAGAGGAACAAACACATTCAGACATCACAAGACAACGTTACTAAACATGACAACTAAATCAATAAAAATGTAAATGAAACTTGCAAGCAGACAATAATTCATGCCCCAGTGCATGCTGGGAAGAGGCCAAATGAAAAACCAATTTTGTGTACAGTAGGCCTGTTTGAACTGGAAAATGCATCCAGCTCATCTGTTATTTGGTTAACTTAAAAAAGTATTTTAAATGAATGAATTATACAATAATGAAGTAAATCTTTGGTTATTTCAGCATTATTTACTGTGTGCATACAGCCTCAAGTCTGTTCTAATCATTTGTGAATATAAAAAACATTCAAATCCAATTTTCAAAGAATATATTCTGCAAACAACCCTGTATCACATGAAATACGTTCGAGGAAATATTTTGCAAATCGCAATTACGTTACATGCCAAATATAAGCAGTGCTATTACGTTGGTCCTTAACCTAATATAAGCAGTGCTATTACGTTGGTCCTTAACCTAATAAAGCCAATTTATTGCAGTGCTATTACGTTTGTCCTGAACATAATACATCCAAAGCAGGTTTCTTTTCACACGTAGCAGCTAATGCTGTTCATTTTGTTTAATTATTTACTCCCTTTTTCTGATCGGGCTACAAAATATTATTTATGCCAGGGGGAGTCAAATGGCGGCACCCAGATAATTTTTATCTGGCCCTCCAACTGGTTTTTGATGTTTAAAACCGCTCGCAATCTGATATCAAAGTCCCCGCAAAGGTTTTCATAAGGTTTTCATAATATTCACTCAGTGAATGTCAACCCGTTCTCACTCCTGACCGTTCTCACGCTGAAGAAGTCTCCTTCAGAACACATCGCGATATTTGGCATCAGTTCGCGTGTGCTGGATGTTGGTAAGTAGTCGTAAATACGCTGTTCTAATGTTTGATATAATGTCTTTTCTGTTTGCAGATATTAATCAGATTAACGTTAGCTCCCTCATGTTCAGTCACTGCATTATATCTGTCACCTCCGCTGAGGTTTTGCTTTTCATTTTATATAATACTAAACTAGGGTGATTAAACACTGTCACGTGACGTGCAATATATTGCACAATATATATAACATATTCATATCAGGTTCAAAGTAGTACAAGTGTAGTTTCAAAATGGTATTTGTTGTAGAAGCACGGTAAAAAACAACACTTACCATGCTTTTTACCACAGTATTGGTAGTTTTAATGTGATTTTTGTTGTAAATACAGAGTAACCACAACACTTATCATGCTTTTAATGCCTAATAATGTTAAATCCAAAAACTGTAAGGTCAATAAGAACTTCTTTCCTATATATTTATATATAAACCTATATATTATAAAATGATATTTTCTTTTCTCTTGTTTTAGCTGAAAAGACAAAAAGGGCCTTTTGGAAATGGATGAAGGAGACAGAAAGCTGCAAAGGCAAATAATTGCAATGGTATGTATGTGTTGCTTTTAACCCTTTATCAAACATTTATCAAGCATTTGTTAAATAGTCTCACAGTAAATTAAAATTAAAGTCAAATCCTGTACATATTTATCACCTTATTTGTAAATCAGTTGTGCCCCTTCTTGGACAGTTGGACGTCCCACACATAAAAGTTTATATTAATTCCATTGAATCTTTAAAATGATTACAGATTGGGCCCAAAATGTTCCAATGATACATGATGTCTCTCCGCACCTCATAACTACCTCTGTTTGCAAGAGTGGAAATTATCATTTGACTTGTCACATGACATCAGATATTCAATTATTTTGTCATAATCAAAATAATTGAATATCTGATGTCTATTCAATATCTAATCAGTTACACTGCTGATAATGTCCTGCTTGCATGTGAAACATGTTATTTTTTATTTATTCTTTTAAATATAAATATAGCTTGCTATTAAAGACATATGTTTAATCATGGAAATGCCCACATATCAGTGAACTTATTACATAAATGCATTTAACATTTAATTATGCAACACTCTTTACAGAAGGAAATCCTACAGTTATGTAAATTGACAACTTGAATGTGATGTAATAAATTTACCTTCCTTTCTGTCTTGCAGGATTACTTGCAGATTACTTAGTCCTTCTTTTTAGGATCTCTACAACATCAAACTCAACAGCTCTTTTAAGAGCCGACCCTCACAAGAGCTACTAGTGAGTCGCTGCAAACCTGCCGTGATCAGCCCTTTCCAGGTAAAGTTTCTAGATATTTAAATCAGTATTTACTCATCAAATGCTCTCCTGGATGGTATGGTAAATTAACTTATTTATAACTGTCTCAATTTGTATGTTTTAAGAACAAGAGTAATTGCACACAGAGTAAGTAGAGACTTTCTTGTTTTTCTGTGCAGAGAAGGAAGACCAGTCCTTATATCAAAGCAAGCTCATCGAAGTCCTTTGTTTAGGGTGAGGAAGGAACATGACATCTCATGCCCAAAGAAGACAGAAGTCCATTGGTATGTCTTGTGTTGAGGCAATGCTGTAATATGTAGTACAGAATTTAATGTTGTTCTCTCAAAGGACTATTAAGTTCTTAAAAGTTCTTAAAAACTGTTCCTTCTGTTTTTTTTTTTTGTTTGTTTGTTTGTTTTTTAGATAAAAGCAGACAGGGAAGCTTTGGAAGATAATGAGTTAATATAATATAATATAGTATAATAGGAATTAAATAGTAAATGTTCTTTAAAAATGTGTAATACCTAGTTTTTTGGCTTGAAATAAGGCCTTATACTGCACAGACCTAAAACATTGTATTTGTGTTTTAAAACAGATAGCAAGTGAAGTCACTAACAGAAGATCCTAGAGGAAAAACGACTGATGTGCAGCTGGAGGAACACAAGAGGCAGAAACTATGCATGGCCATGGCTTCTTCATGAGTACGGTAAGTCCTGTGCCTATTCTTAATTCTTGCCTTAAAGTTTTTATTGCAGTATTTTAACAATTTTACATTGTACAAATTATGCTCTTGAAACAAGAAACAGAAGAGTTGTGTCCTGAAAGAAATCAAGGCTCAAAAGAGAGCATGCCTTTCTAAAAGATCTTTTAAAACAGGTTGCTGTTAATATGGGTAAAACAGTTTTTGTTCAGTACTTAGCTTACAGTCTGTGCTGCATTTTTATTATAATATATATATTATGTACTGCTGTTTTGTAAAGTTAAATCAGGAACAGGCAACTCTAGCCCTTTTGCTGTCTCCTTTTTGAGGTGGAGAGTTTACCTCCAACCATAATTGAGCACACCTGAAAATTTTAACCAAAGTCTTCAGGTGTACTTATAGACAGTTGGCAGTTGGGTTTGAGGTTGGAGCTAAATCTGCAGGACCGTGGACGCTGAGGGCCAGAGTAGCCCACCACTGTTTAAATCATGCAGAACATAAGCTGACCTGGCTGTCCATTAAACTACTTAACTTGAATTGTGTGTTTTTTGTTTTACTTTTAGACCAGGACTGAAGAACGCCTGACAATGGGATGTTAAGACTTCTTCCTCTGGTTGAGAAAAAGCTACAGCACATCAGTGATCACATCTTCTGGTCATCAGTTGTACTGTAGAGTACAACTGAACAAACTGTTTAGAAGAAGAAGAACATGAACATGATAGAGACATGTACAGGGAAGAGCAAGAACCCAGTTCAGCTGTGATAATGAATCTTTATTTTAAACTCAATATCAAATCTGTTTTCTGGATCATAGTTGACTGGATGGGATTCTGTGGCGCTCATTTGTGCAATAGGAGTAAAGTCTGTGAATGGATTATTATGACGTTAAAGACACGTTTTTTTTTTATCTTGAATCTCATTTGTCTTTATGCAAATTTCAACCTTATGCTGTATCCTCCAATAAAGTGTTGTGTAATAAATTATGGTGAACGTGGTGTTTGGTAGAGTAAATACAATTTAACTAAGCTGAGTTTTTCATAATTTAAAAAATGACATATAATTTCCATGATTGTTTTACTTATTAATACAAATATATATTACATAAATATTTTCGATCTAATTCATGATATTTGGGACAACAATGCACCAAAAGTTGCATATACTTTCATGTTGTGACAAGGATGGCAGTTTCCAGATAAATAAAGGGAAGGAATGTGAATAAAGAGGGCAGTGGGTTATACTGACACAAACACTTCAAGCAGAGCTGAAGAAGATCGATGTTGATCATTCTGGTACATCTACTACTGCATTCAAAATGACAGCTGGACATTACTGATGTCAGGCATGTGAGGAGCAAGAAGAGGGGGTGATAATGACATTTTGGCACAGTTTCTTATTTTACTGAATAGTGCATTATCCTTGTGTAACAGTAATAGTGAAGTGTAAATATAAATAGTTTTTAGTTTACTGCCAACACTGGCAGCTGGATAATGGCAAGTTGTTGTGGGTTCATCCATTATATTTATTGGTGTTCATACAAAAAAAAAGCAAAGAAATAATCAACTACTATTCAATTAATCAATTATTATTATTATTATTATTGTATTACAACATTTTGTTATAATATTTCCATATTTCATCAGATGGTCTCACAATACCCATCAAAAACCTATACAAGCATGATGTTAGAATGGAAAATGAGGAAATGATAAAATACTGCAATATTTAAATGTGATTCAACAAAGTTTGTTATCCATGATGAGGAGTACACACCTGTGTAGATTTTAATGCCCTTCCACCCCCAAGGGGCCAGTACCGGCCCCTGGAAGAGCAAAAAAATGCACATTTCAAATGGCTGTAACTCAAAGTCCGGTTAGCGTATCAAAGAGAAAATCAACAGGACAACTGCTTATGCTATGATTACTAAATAATGTTGGGCACAGTTTTCAGACATACATGGAAAGCTGGCATAAAGGTTTTTAATAGTGATTACAGTAAAATATTAAATTTCAGCCTGTCCCATATGTAATAAATGTTTGCACAATAAACATATTTAGATATCGAGTTGTCCATTAAAGATCTTATTATTTTAACATTTATCATTTCTTTACTAAACGTTTTAAACTACATTACCCATATGTCTCTGTCATTCTATCAATGAACGGGAAACATGGCGCTGTAGTTCATTGAGAAGCTAGGGTTAGGGTTGGGATCTCGGTAAAGGAGTAATTTCTCACAACATGGAAACACTTTATAGTTAACTTAATGTATGAGTAACGTAATATTCACACTAAAACAAACTTTGTAAGATAAAGCGCCGTTTTATATGGGTTGAAAGGTAGTCCAATCACAGCGAGTTCTGCGATAGAGTCACAGCCAATCACAACACAGCTGAACAGATGCGTCACGCTACTTGTCCCGGGACGGATCGGGAGGCGAGAAAAACCGTAATCTAATTAAATATAATAAAAATCACATTTTACAACGAAAGACTCCTTTGTGTTTTAAACTGATGCATAAATATATTTGAAAGAGATATAATTGCATCTACTAAAGTGCTTCTAACATTTACAGTAGATATGTAGTATATTAAAGGTATACATTTAATCACTTATTATACCATTCTTCACCATTTGAACTCTTGGAATTAAAATAAATATAAATAAAAGCATAATGAATGTACTCGATTTTGTAATCATATTCCAATATTTAGTGTCAAAGACAAATGTAGTCCCCAAACTACTGCACAACAGTATAAAAATCAGTTAATTGTGAGAAAAAAATATATCCAGTTACAGAGGCAATCTATTATAGTGAAATATAACTACACAAATCGATATGATGAAGTATTATTTTTACAAACCAAGAGATGAGATAAAATTCCATGTGAAAATATGTTTCTTTAAAGAATAGGGGGAAAAAATAACATTTTACATTCTCAACTTTAATACAATACAATATTGTGTTTATTGTTCACTTTTACTGTAACTAAATGAAAGGCAAATTCAAATAGTTAATGCATTTTATAAATGTTAAATATTTTCAGCAATAAAATGCTTCTATAAAATACATTCATGGGTATGTTACATTTACATTATCCAGGTACTGATATAATGATACCATAGATGTAGTTAAGGTGGACATTTACTATAGTGACACTGTAATAAAAGGTTTAATGAAACAAAATGCAAGACATTTTCAAGTCATCAAAGAGGTAACAAACTCACAGAATAATGTCCAGAATGTCAATGTGTCATTTCTGTAATACTCTATATCAGCACCAAACAGAATTAAATAAATATTGATTGTTCTCAGAGGGTTTTCCTGAACACTCTCACTAACTTCAATTGTTCGGACAAACACCTGCTATACACACATGCAGAAATACATATTTGACTATAGTCGCAGCATTACTAGAACTTTTACCAAAACTCCGGATGAGCACTGGTGCTTCTTTGATAAAGGCAAGAATATGGAAAAAGATAAATTACTATTTTCAATATTGGTCTGCACGTTTCAAGGAGATCATAAGGAGGAGTCCACGTGAAGACTTTTAAAAACTGTGACAGAGTGAAGGGTGCACCTCCCCGGACACACCTAAGCATGACCAAACAACAACACCCAAAGACAGATATGAAGTGGACACCACCAGGAGAATGCAGGGGAAGACATGGAAACGAAGGCCTGAAGAATGTCGGTGTCCCATGGGAAGATGTGGAGAATGTGGTCACAGATTGGATACGTTGGAGGACACTTGTTACCCAATGTGCCCAGCACAGCACTTGATGATGATGTTGTGAGTTCATACATAACCGTAGGATTTCCTTCTGTAAAGAGTGTTGCACAATTAAATGTTAAATGCATTTATGTAATAAGTTCACTGATGTGTGGGCATTTCCATGATTAAAAGTATAGCAAGCTATATTCATATTTTAAAAAATAAAAATAAAAATAAATAAATAACATGTTTCACATGCAAGCAGGACATTATCAGCAGTGTAAATGATCATGACAAATAATTGAATATCTGATGTCATGTGACAAGTCAAATGATAATTTCCACTCTTGCAAACAGAGGTAGTTATGAGGTGCGGAGAGACATCATGTATCATTGGAACATTTTGGGCCCAATCTGTAATCATTTTAAAGAATTCAATGGAATTAATATAAACTTTTATGTGTGGGACGTCCAACTGTCCAAGAAGGGGCACAACTGATTTACAAATAAGGTGATAAATATGTACAGGATTTGACTTTAATTTTAATTTACTGTGAGACTATTTAACAATGCTTGATAAAATGTTGATAAAGGGTTAAAAGCAACACATACATACCATTGCAATTATTTGCCTTTGCAGCTTTCTGTCTCCTTCATCCATTTCCAAAAGGCCCTTTTTGTCTTTTCAGCTAAAACAAGAGAAAAGAAAATATCATTATTTATAATATATAGGTTTATATATAAATATATATAGGAAAGAAGTTCTTATTGACCTTACAGTTTTGGATTTAACATTATTAGGCATTAAAAGCATGATAAGTGTTGTGGTTACTCTGTATTTACAACAAAAATCACATTAAAACTACCAATACTGTGGTAAAAAGCATGGTAAGTGTTGTTTTTTACCGTGCTTCTACAACAAATACCATTTTGAAACTACACTTGTACTACTTTGAACCTGATATGAATATGTTATATATATTGTGCAATATATTGCACGTCACGTGACAGTGTTTAATCACCCTAGTTTAGTATTTAATATAGAAAGCAATGAAAAGCAAAACCTCAGCGGAGGTGACAGATATAATGCAGTGACTGAACATGAGGGAGCTAACGTTAATCTGATTAATATCTGCAAACAGAAAAGACATTATATCAAACATTAGAACAGCGTATTTACGACTACTTACCAACATCCAGCACACGCGAACTGATGCCAAATATCGCGATGTGTTCTGAAGGAGACTTCTTCAGCGTGAGAACGGTCAGGAGTGAGAACGGGTTGACATTCACTGAGTGAATATTATGAAAACCTTATGAAAACCTTTGCGGGGACTTTGATATCAGATTGCGAGCGGTTTTAAACATCAAAAACCAGTTGGAGGGCCAGATAAAAATTATCTGGGTGCCGCCATTTGACTCCCCCTGGCATAAATAATATTTTGTAGCCCGATCAGAAAAAAGGGAGTAAATAATTAAAACAAAATGAACAGCATTAGCTGCTACGTGTGAAAAGAAACCTGCTTTGGATGTATTATGTTCAGGACAAACGTAATAGCACTGCAATAAATTGGCTTTATTAGGTTAAGGACCAACGTAATAGCACTGCTTATATGTTGGCATGTAACGTAATTGCGATTTGTAAAATAGTTTCCTCAGAACGTATTTCATGTGATACAGGGTTGGTTTGTATAGGCTTCTAGTCACGAGGATGATATTCAGTTGTTTGACATGCAGACATAAAATGCAAATTTTGGAGAGTGCTGCTAGATAAGCCTGTGGAACAAATGTTAACTAAATGTTTATTTTTAAGTATTTTAATAGTGTAATATTATGAATCATTTTCTTCTGTATAAACTTTAAGAAACATCCAATACTTTTTATGAATGGTGCCTGTTTAAGAATTGCTAATGTGTATTTCTAATTCATTCTAATGTGTGATCTATGAAGAAAGAACAACATTTTGTTGTTTCACTTTGCTATACTATAACCTATAACCTATCAAATGTGATGACAAAATGAAATAAAAAGTAGATTATGAAAACAATGACTCTTAATCAAACATAGCGATGTGAAACAAGTCATGAACGGCCATTACTGCTACTCGTGTGCCACAGCTTCTTCATGCTTCTCTGCTTTGGTCTTAGAGTAATTTCTTCTTCACAGAGCTTAAAAGGTGATGGCACAATTAATTACTCTTTTCATCACTACCACCACTGGAAAAACGGCACATTGCACCCAGTTTCAGAAAATTGTTTTCCCTCTTGTTGACACAGTCAACTGCCCTCCGGCTCTGGAACCAAATAATCTTATCTATTTCATTTCAAAACCACAGCTATCATAACACATACTAAATGTAGCTTATTTAGCACATATACTGTATGTATGTAATAAACAAGTAAGATATTAATTGTCAGTCACATTAGAGCAGTCAATGCTTATAGAGTCAATATATAGTGTTTACCTTCATGTTGTCTACTCGTCAGCACAATGTAACCACAAAAACTTCTACGTAACAGACACTATTTTTAAATGTCAAATATAACAGTTACTACAGCTTCATTTTTTTTTTAAAAAAATAAGCAGAAATTTGAGTTTAGTGACACATTAAGTTAATGTAATAATCAATATTATGTCAACTGAACTAAAAACAAATGTTTGCAATAAGTTTGAAATTTTAACTTGCAACCATGCATTTATTTAAGTTGTGATAGAAGATTAACCTGGATTAACTTTTTAAAGTGTAGTTAAATAGTCAGGACACTGATCAGGGAGTCGGCCATTTTAAGAGCTGTCTCAATCCCAAAATTCTTCCAGTGCACTGAACATTTGCTCTCTAAAAGTCCCACAATGCACTGTGAAAACCAGGAGCATCGATGCTCACTACGTTCTCTTAACAGAAATTCTGAAGCATGAAACATAATCACAACAGCAAACTCAATACACATTACATGCCCCCCCCCCCCCCCTCCAAAAACAAACAAACAAAAAACAAACAAACAAAAACATTGTTTAATTATGTTTCAGCATACTCACATAGCTAGACAGGTAATGATCATAATCTAGTAATAGTATAATCTATAAACAATTTTTAGCTTGAACGTTCCAGGGATATGTAACTATCAATGTATTAATCATAATAATGTCTATCTGTGCTGCTGGCATAAATTGCAACAGTGACCTGGTATAACAAAGACGACGTTGCCATGTTGCCAGAAATAGAGCCATCGGTGTCCCAATGTGTAGTGAGTCAGGATCAATATCAGTGCCTGAATTCACAACCAATTGAGCTGAATGAGACGCACTCATGTTGAACCATCTTCTGAGTCAAATGCGCATCAGTGATCATTCTTCACATTATTCATTTTGATGTTTCTGACAATAGGGAGCTAGATGATGTTGATGATCACTTTATTTGTATGATGGGTAAATACCACATTCACAAAGCAAGATACCTTAAATTTAATCCTAACTGTAAAATATTTGATCCTGATCTGCATTTAAGGCCCCGGTATACTTCAAACGAAATTGAAGAACGAACTGATGTGACGTCATTTCGAACAAAATCAGGCCAAAACGAAGTTCGTTTTGTGTTCTTTTTGGAAGTTCGAAACGGCTTGCCAAAGCGAACTTTCGGGAAAAGTTCGCTTCAGCTGCAAAACACCTTCGTACTACCATTGTTCAGTGACGATAACGTAACAGGAGGTGTGCGCCGAAGCTCCGCCTTCACTCGCGTGGAGCGCGTCGCTGATTCATTTGATCTGTAGATTTTGTTGTGGTAAGAGCTCCGCTGGTGAAAACATGAACACACTGGATAGCCGCTTTAAAGTACAAAATGAAGTTGTGCTTGTAAAAAAAAAATGAGGCACTAACACCGTTTTTCATGTTTGATACTGTAAAGCTCCTTGATTTTAAGCAATCTATTGAATAAAGTTCTATATGAAGACGTGACGTGACTGGAGTGCTACTTTGCAGAGCTCGTGCTAACATTCCTATGTTGTTATGATCAAATGTTTTCTCATTTTGTTGGGTTTGTTTTGTTACTGAGAAGAAAGTACATGGCACATATTTACATATTCATATAACCGTCGATCTCAGCAGTGAGAGCGGCGTCAGATGTTCGTTTACAGTATATCGCTGGTCACGCATTTCGTGACTTCGTTTTACTCCTAAACGAAGAACGAAAAAGAACTTTGTTTGAAGTATACCGGGGCCAAATATTTGATCCTGATCTGCATTTACTGTTGTCATCACTTCATCACTTCAAAATAATAAAATGATGTTTGTATAACACAAAGAAACTGGGAAAAGTTGTTCTCAGGAATACCAGCGAGACCAATAATATTTGTGCTGGTTGAGATCCATGACAATCACTGATAATGGAGATTATATTGTTAATGTAAATATTTAAAGACAATTTAAATGCAAATATTTTTAAACATTTGCCAAATGTGTCTGCATGCAATGTTTCTTCTATGATGAATTGTTAGTCCAGAAGTCATCATCATCTGAAGATTAATGAGTTATATAACTGTGAGATATAAAAAGGAAACATATTTCAGATTTATTTTAGTGAAGAACCGGTTGTATCAATTGCTATGAAATATGCATTAAACAAAAATATCTGTTTTTATCAATCAAAGCTAACAATATTTTTTTCATTGTCACTCCCACATTAAAATGTACAGTTGAGTAATATTAAAATGCAATTCATATGACTCTGACAATAATGTAGCGTACTGTCATCGTGATCTCAGACACACTATCAGACAGATCACTGACTGCATAATATGTAGGAATATTTTTTCTGTTTCTGCTTTCTCCGACTGCAGCTTTCATTGTGGGGTGAACTGCCTTTTAAAATTACATCAGCTAATCATAAAAAAGCCTGTAATGTCTGGATTTGAGGTCCCTGGCAGGGCGGCACTAGGGCTGGGCTAATGTTTTTCTTGTCTAATTCTTGTCTTTGTAATAGAGCTGAACAATTAATCAGAAAAATAATTTCATAAGATAACAGCTATGGCGATTAACT
>JAOTNS010003229.1:0-13132 GCA_028476615.1 Culter alburnus | reverse complement strand
TATTTCTGGAACGAGCAGGATGAGTTATTACTTTGTCTTGTGGTGTTGATATTTAAAAATACAGAAGACAGCAGGAATATAGGCTGCTGTCACTTTAAGAGAATGCACGGATCTATTACTGAAACGTGTTGTGACTGTTTACTTCACCTTTACCTTTAAAGTCCAGTGAATCGGAAGTTGCAACTGACTTCAGTGTTGTGAAGTATTTCCGAGTGAAACCGAATACTGAATAAAGGCAGGGTTTTATTTAGTGCACCATTGTAGTGAGCAACCTTTTTTACCTTTCACCTTGAGGCATGAGGTGGCCACACCCACCAGTGTCATATTGGCATCATTTAAAGAAACAGTGTCTTTTTAATTAAAGACCATTATTATGCTCTGAAAAGGTAAACCCATTGAGCACAGTACAACCAAGCTTATACGGCCACTTTACCTGAATTCACCCTAGATACTACATTTCGGTTTGTTTTCACCAAACCCTAGCGTATACCCCCAGAACACTTGTATACGACGTGTTGCATGGGAGTCTATGATGATACCTTTTGTCTTTTTTTAAAAGGCTTGATGCTGGGTGCTATCACTGCCGTTATATGGATAACAGTGTGAGAACATTTTTTAAATTTCTCCTTTTGTGGTCCAAAAAAGAAAGAATGGCTTACAGCATTAGAACAAAAACCAGGTGGAGTAAAGGCCCTGATGTACTTACGCAAAGTTCTTTTTCGTTTTCAATAAATTTCAAATACGGTGAGCAGCTATATACCTGGGACGAAGAAAAAACTAAAGCTGCCCACACGAGCAATGTTGATGAATATGTAAATATGTGCTGCATGCTTCCTCTCATAACAAAATAGACCAACAAAAATGCAGAGTGGGAGGAGCGAAAGACAGCAAGTATTTTTATAAAGATAAGAAAAAAGGCTATACCGAGGCAATAACAACAGGGGGGGAACTGTTTAGACTGACGCTCTGGCAAATAGCACTCAAGTAAACCGTCACCAATCATCAACGTATTGGATATGGCAATTATTTATTCGAATAGAGGCAGGTAAAAGCAAAAACGCATGAGTACAGTATCAAAATGAACAAACGTGTTGTGTGCAGTGTCATTCATTTCATCACAGAAGCACAGATTCAATTTATATATAACGTGGCAAATATCCAAATGTATTGGTGTTATTTATCGCAGGGTAGGCTTACCCTCAGAACCAACGGAAGCGAGTCAGAGCTAAGAGCTTCCATTGGGGAAAAGCAGGCGGCGTCCTCGCGCACACAGTCCTATTCCGCATTTCCCACGGACCAATGGTAGTACCGAAGGTTTTTTTTTTGCCAAAACGTACCAGGCCAACCTTTCCTTGAACGTTGGCCAATGACAGCCGTTTGGTCGCCCTTGAGACCTACTAAACCCAAGGTGTGTGGCTGATTTTAGTGTGCAGTGAACTCACCGTCAGGTCGTTCTTCAATGTTTGTCGCTATATAAATAGGAAGGGGCCCATTACGGTGATGAACTTAAAGTTTCATGTAGTGGAACTATCATTAAATGTGTTAACAGTCACACATGATAAAATTGTCAGTTATGCTAATAAATGTCAAATAAAGTTTGACCGATTGTGCATCGCGATTAAAATCTATCACTCAGACCTGCATGACCTTAGGGGGGTGATTCAGACCCCTCTTAACGCACCCAAAGGGTTAAAGAAGCGGTCGTTGCGGTTGTGCGACTATACATTTATCTGACTATAGCAGATATTGAGACCAGCTGCTAAAAGGCAGTGAATAAAAGCAGAATACATGTGATTGCGGAGGAACAACATAAGATAATGATTTTATTAAAAAAAAACTAAAGAACCTATTCCTCTCTTGTATGCGGACAAATAAACTTAGAGTTATAGCAAAAAAATCCAATTAACTTACATAACTAGCGAATACTATTTCATTCTTTCTTTTTGAAAACTTGAGTTTTACAAATGCTTTTCGACCTTACAAGGCAAAAACATGAGAATCTTCACATGCATGCTACAAAAACAAATGTAGGTCAAATGGGACCACATGCACATGGGATTTCAGCACCATGTGAAAATATTAAATGTGTAAACATGTGAAAAGCACATGTGATCACATGTGACAAAATGCACATGTGAAATTTAACATGTGATCACATGTGAAAAGCACAGTGTTCACATGTGATCACATGTTTTTCACATGGGAAATGTGTGCTTTGGAACATTTACACATGTGAAACACATGTTTCCCATGTGAAACACATGTTGAAACCCATGTTTTCCCATGTGAAACCCATGTAAACATGTGTATATTCCCATGTGAAACCCATGAAATCACATGTGAACATGTATAAAATAGCCATGTGAAACGCATACATTCCCATGTGAAAACCATGTAATCACACGTGAAATGTATATTCCCATGTGAAACCCATGTGATGGAATGTGAAACCCATAAAGTCTCATGTGAACCCCAAGTAATCACATGTGAAATGTATATTCCCATGTGATCACATGTTAAACCCTTATTCCCATGTGAAACCCATGTAATCACATGTGAAACGCATATTCCCATGTGAAAACCATGTGATCACGTGTTAAACCCTTAAATTCCCATGTGAAACCCATGTAATCACATGTGAAATGTATATTCCCATGTGAAACCATGAGATCACATGTGAAACATGTACATTCCCATGTGCGATCCTTGGAATAACATTTGAAACCCATCAACAATCATTTCTAACAAAACAACAACAGAAAATGATAGCATGTTCTTATGTAGGGCCTATAGCCATGTTTCCCAACATTAAAACAAACAATTCAAATTTATTTACAATTCTTTATTTATAAACAATTATTTTATTTAATTTCATTAGAAATACAAATGTGAATATGAATTTTTAAAACAAAAAAGCAAAACCAAATATAAAAATATGAATTGTGAGTTTCTGAATGTGTGGAATGTCGTTTCAGTCCTCTGTGTCTCCTTCAGCAGGTTTCCTGTTTTGGGATAGTAAAACAATCAGATTAGGGCAGTGCAAACATCTATCCTGATAAAGTAAACTTAATAAATAAAGTAAACTATCCTGATAAAGTAAAGTTTTATTTTTTCTTTATGGATTTCAGGATCGTATATGATATGTTATATTGGTAGTAGCCAATCATATCCTGTGCGCACCTACAGCATGCCCTCTAGAAGCCATCCAAAATGGGAGTTCTAATGACTCTAAGGATTTCTAGTGAGGTAAAAACATAGCATATAAAGATTTGTATCTGACTCAGAGTTCTATTTATGTACGTATATGCAGGGTTCGTAGGGTGCTTGAAATCCTTGAAAGTGCTTGAATTTTGATGATGTGTTTTCAAGGTTTGAAAAGTGCTTGAATTTTGGATAAAGTGCTTGAAAATCCTTGAAATTGTAACTGTATTTTCTTTACAACAAATACCTATCTGTTTATTAAATGGAGAAATAAAATGGCGCGTTTATATTTTCGCCTGGCTCCGCATTGCGAGCATAGACCGTAAAATAGTGATGTGTCGTTCATGAACGATTCGTTCATTTTGAACGAGTCTTAAATATGACGGGACAACGAGTCATCTCAGAGAGCGATTCGTTCATTTTGTGTTGACCGCGCATGCGCAATCTCATAAGCATACTACGGGAAACAGAAAAGATTAGTTCATTTCTCGAGTCCGCGGGTCCGAGTCGTTCGTTCATCAAGTCACAGCTCCATATTAGGGCACGGATATGCAGTCTGTACTGGCGGAAACAGAAAAGATTAGTTCATCTCTCGAGTCCTCGGGTCCGAGTCGTTCGTTCAAGTCCCCATAGGCTGAATACAGAAACAGAAATGATTAGTTCATCTCTCGAGTCCTCGTTTATAATAATATTTATTTTAAATAATTTAAATAAAAAACACCACATTTAACAATAAAAATATTCTTACACAAACAAGATGGAACTTTCTTTTGTTCAGATGTTTATTGCAGACTTATTTTGATAATTTTATGATAATTCTTAAATATAGTAAAATATACAGTCTATAATCCGAATGTAATGTTGTATATTTTGCGAGACACTGGACGGGGAAGCGGTCACGTGACAAAAGAACGAGACTCGGACCCGAAGACTCGAGAGATGAACTAATCATTTCTGTTTCTGTATTCAGCCTATGGGGACTTGAACGAACGACTCGGACCCGAGGACTCGAGAAATGAACTAATCTTTTCCGTTTCCGCCGGTACAGACTGCATATCCGTGCCCTAATATGGAGCTGTGACTTGATCGGACTTGATGAACGAACGACTCGTACCCGCGGACTCGAGAAATGAACTAATCTTTTCTGTTTCCGTTACCGCATCGCATTGCTTGGGCTGTCACTGCCCAGACCACATCAGAGTCAGTCACTGACGTATCGACTGCGGAACTAACAACTCGAACAAGAGGTGCAAGAGGTGAACAGCATTCCGGGGAACAGCAGCCCTGCTGGAAAAACCAGCATAGACCAGCATACCAGCACCAGCATCCCATTCCAGCAAGACCAGCATAAGTTTGCTGGTGACCAGCACAGACCAGCTGGTGCTGGTCACCACCACCCAGCATTAAGCAGCAATGCTGGTAGCTTAATGCTGGTGGCACCACCAGCAATGCTGCTGGTATGCTGGTATGCCTGGTATGCTGGCTTGGTGCTGGTATGCTGGTGCATGCTGGTATGCTGGTCACCAGCCTGGTTGCACTGGTATGCTGGTGACCACCAGCATGGGATGCTTGTGCTGGTATGCTGGTCACTATTATTTATTTATTTTTTTCCCCACAGGATTTGTTGGTCCCAAACCTATAAAACTGTAGTGTACTCTAATGGGGTCATATATATATATATATATATATATAAATTTTTTTTTAAAGAAATTCACATTTTATTCAGCAAGGATGCATTAAATTGACCAAAAGTGAGAGGAAATATTTCTGTTTCAAAAAAATGTTGTTTTTTTAACTTCTATTAAACAAAGAATCCTGAGAAAAAAAAAAAAAAACTGAAGCAGCACAACTGTTTTCAACATTGATAATAATTAGAAATGTTTTGAGCATCAAATCAGCATAATAGAATTATTTCTGAAGGATCATGTGACACTGAAGACTGGAGTAATGATGCTGAAAATTCAGCTTTGATCACAGGAATAAATTACACTTTACTATATATTCACATAATAAAAAGTATTTTAAATTGTAATATTTCAATGTTACTGTTTTTACTGTATGTTGATCCAATGAACGCAGCCTTTGTGAACAGAAGATACTTTAAAAACATTAAAAATCTTATCGACCCCACACTTTTGAACATTAGTGTATGTTTAAGAGGCTTTACTTACTAGTTTTGGTCCGACAGGAACTTTTTTATCCGCTCCAACTCTGCTATGGTGCAGGGCATCAACAGGGAAGGATCTAGGAACATAAACAATTTGTCACAGAGCCAACAATATATTATTCAATGCCAGGTTCATTAAAAGAAAAGAAGCTACAGCAGGAAAAGAAGAATACACATAAACTGAATTTATGTTTTTTGTTTACTTATTCATTAAATATTGCTCATACAGTGTCACTTACATTTGGATGTCAAAGCCTTCTTAAAACAAATTAAATAAATAAAAACTGTAAATTTGAGAAAATAAAAGAAAAATAACAGATGCATGGTATAGGTAAAAAATATTGTGGAAAAAATGGATATGGAGTTAATTGGTGAGTTTCACCTGTGTTTCCTTCCTGTCAGCAGGTTCCTTCAGAAATGCTGAAATCTTCTGAGCTTTCCCTCTGTTGTAGAGGGGGTTTTTGTCGCTGCTGAAATCACAGAACAATGTTTATCAATATTTGTTTACCATGAGAGATCAAAACGCTTTTGAAAACTTGTGCTCCCTGCAAGTTACGTCACCGATTAACAGTAGGCTACATTTACGTTATAAATTAGCCAGCTTCTAATCACCCATAGACAGCAAAACCTTTACAAAACTATCAAAACCTCTACACATAAACCTCTACACATCATCTACACATAAAGATGTGATTAAAAGCCTAAACTATTATAAACAAATCGATCGTTAGAGTTAGCCTACCTCTTCTGAAAACGGGATGCTAACGGAGATGATAACGGAGTTTTTCGAAGACACTAAACTGTTTCTGTAAAGTAATATTCAACATAAGTGTGTCAATTACATGTTAGAGAAGTGTCAAGAACAGTTGTGTGTGTTATTCGTGTGATTTTAGCGACTAAACTCACCTGAAAGAAGTGAAAACAACAGCGAGAGGCTGCTGTTTTTGCTGCTTGTCAGTTGTTGTTTCTCCGTTTCCATGGCAACTCTGCGCCGCTCCAGTGTTTGAAAGCGGTTCGGCGCGCACACGCATTAAAACACGTCACAGTCATGCAGCACTTACATAAATAAACATCTAGAATTAAAACATTACATAAAAAAATCTCATTAATATTAAATCATGAATTTAAAACTCATTTTGTAGTTTTATGACCCTATAGGAGCAAAATGCCACCCCAGCATAGTGGGACAATTGTGGCACTTTTATAACTTAATAATTGTGTAACTTTTATAACTTTATTTATTTATTTTTTTTACAAACATTCAACCACGTTATTTTATTTGAAAGCGTGCCCATAGGCAGTTTTTTTATACCAAGTTTTTGATATAGATATTAAGTCAGTCTTAATATTTTTTATTCAGACTTTCAGATTTTTTAACTGTAAAAATAATATAAAATAAATACACACTTATCAAAAAAGATGTCCTGTAAGCGCTTAGTAGAAACTGGACCGATTATCGGCTTGCCACTGGTGTACCAACGGTGGCCCAGCAGCGGCAAACCGCTGGTGATGTGCCACCCAAAAAACGCTGTCAGATTGACGGCATTTTCAGATTGGTCGGCTTGCCGATGGTGTGCCGACGGTGGTCCGACCGTTTCAAGCCGCTGACTTTGTGCCGCCCAAAAAACGCTGGCGGACCGGCAGGTCATTGTTAGCTGGGTAATGAGCTAAAATAAAACAAGAAATGCTGGTAGACCAGCATCACCAGCAGGACCATGCTGGTAGACCAGCATAGACCATGCTGGTTGACCAGCATCACCAGCGAGACCATGCATGATGACCAGCATCACCAGCGAGACCATGATGGTGACCAGCATCACCAGCCCAGCCATGATGGTAGACCAGCATAGCAAGACCATGTGGTTGACCAGCATCACCAGCAAGACCATGATGGTACAGCATGTAAATGTTTTCCAATGCAAAAAAAAGTAAGATCTTGTTGACACTACCTGAAAATGCTCAGACAGCACTATATACTATTTGCACAGCCATTCGAAAAATACAGTAAAGTTACACATTACTGTATTTAATGAGGTAACTGAGTACAAGACACTGAATATGTGTTTCATATTTTTACTGTATATGCTCTTTGCATTCTAATTTGTTCACACTGCGGGCTAAAAATGCACCCTTATTTACAACAAGCATAAACTCCCTTTGGGTAGAGCTGTGCACATCTGTAAACAGTATTGCAGTATATTGGAATTGAACATACAACATACATAGTACTGTAATCATTCATGCTCCTCCAGACGTTCCTCTCTGGCCTCATAATTTCATCTACATCACAACTAGTTCAACATTTTTGTATGTAATGACTCAGGCAATGAAATGAGGACTATTAGTTTTACATGGAATAACTATTCAGCATTCACAAGTATAGTTAATTTTGACTGACATGACATAAGCAACTGATAATGTTATAAAACAGCAGAGTTGTATGAAAGCAATTGATGCATGTCCAAAAGCATTTGCAATTTGTTGGAAGGAATGAGAAACTGCTACTGTGATGTGCACAAATGACTAAATGTTGTGGTGGTTGAACTAACTGTTGTGCAAATGTAAATAGTGATGTGAGAAATGCACAAAAGCAACTGAGAAAAACTGTAACATAGATATCAATTTTAAACAAGATTAAAAGATCCAGTAAAATTGTCTGAACTTTCTGAAGCTGAAAATGTACAGTATTTGTGATGTGCTAACACAATTCACATATAAAACATTACAACATGAAAATATATTCCACATGTGCTCCACATTATAACCTATAGGCTAGTAACATGTTTTCCATATGTGCCACTTGCTCCATTATGTTCAAACTTTGTTCACATGTGGTGACATGTTTTTCACATGTGGTGGTTCACATGTGGTGGTTCATGTGGTGACATGTTGTCACATGTGGTGAATGTTGGTCACATGTGGTGAAATGTTGTGTGGTGAATGTTGTTCACATGTGGTTGAAATGTTGTTCACATTGTGACATGTTGCTCACATGTGTCATAAGTTCACATGTGCCACATGTTGGAAAACATGTGACCATGTGAAGTTCATGTGTTTTTCTGTAAGGGTACAATGCAGTTACTTTGCAGTGGTCTGCCAAGGCAGTCACACAACAGCAGTCACAAGTGTGACCTTACAACACATAGCATGAAAGCACAGTTCCCATGCCATTTGTAAAACTTCATATAACATACAATAAATATCTAAAATAAATAAGTCGATAATAAATAATCCTTTGAAGATTGAAAAAAAAAATCAATACTGCTGGGGAGAGTTTCAGAGTCACATTCTTGCAGAGCAGGATTCAAAAAGGTAGTGGAAGAATAATAGTCTCTCCGATTGCTTTGTTACGAGCGTCAAGTGTCAAACTCTGAAAATAAATAACAATTGATATTAAACCCATGCAGAAAAAACATTTATCACTGATTTAACACTGAACAAAAACATCAACTTACTTTACGTTCAAAGGCACTATATCTGTCCTTGTACTTCTTGACCTGCGCATGTTCTGCACTGTTGCTCTGTAAAAACAAAATGTTTAAGTACAAAGCACATAACAATTGGTCAGCTGGTTCAAATGATCAAACTTTTTTCAAACACTTACACAGTGCGGTTTCAAAACTTGTGCGACCTGTGCAGATCAGACCTCACAAAACGAATTTGTGGGTATTTATCAATGTGATCATCTGCATGCAAGATGTGCTTTAGATAGTAATCCAAAATCATGGTGTTGATGCAACAAGTGCCCTCTTCCTGGAACAGAAATTATCATAATGTATTAGTTTAATGCCATAATAGTTTAGGGTTACACAATGTTATATGTAGTTACTGAAGTAAATTATGCATAATTATACATGCCTAAACCAAACCCTACAACTACAGTAAGTACATGCAGTTATAAAATAAAGTGTAACCTAGTTTAGTAAGAAATCAAACTGAAATTCAATCAAAAATTAGTATTTATCTGATTAGTAACTAGTACTTTTTCCATTGCTACAAATATTTCTTCCATTGTTATCGGTAACTAATTGCAACATTTTATTGAATTAATTTCAACTACTCACTTCCAATTAATACGTATTAGTCTAAACAATTGCTAGTGAATTGTGACTTTTAGCAAAAGATTAATAAGTAGTACTACAACGACTAACTGAGTAGATACTACCATTCCACTTTATTTCGATAGTCCAATTTAGACTTTCTACTAAATATAAGTAACTTTGCAACTACATGTCAACTAACTCTCATTAGAAGATTAGTAGACTGTTAGGTTAGGGTTAGAATAAGTCGGCATGCACTTGCACAGTTACTTAAAGTCTGTAGAATGTCTTTTAACAGATATTAAGCACTCAACTAATACTCTATTGGCTGCTAGTTGTTATGTAGTTGCAACGTTACTTAGCCTATAGTAAGCAGAATGCCTAAAGTGGACTATTGAAATAAAGTGTCACTGATACTACATGTTCCAATAGTGACTGGAAAAGAATCTAACAGATACTAATCAAGTACTAGTATCCAGTACTAGTAAACAGTCATACATAATTATTACAACAGTTATTATTAGCCTATACATTACTATACTACACACACACACATATATCATCATATAGCCTATATATCATACATACTTTTAGCATGACCTCGGAGAACACTGGAAGCAGTCGTGTTTCGTGGTCTTTGTCTTCCTTCTGAGCCTGGGAGGATTATGCATAATGTTATACATTCAAATAAACCAATCAATAAAATATTTATAAATATAAAAATTATAAAATATATTAAATATAAAATAATATAAATTTTAAATATTTATAATTACATATCTATATAAATTAAATTAGTTAAAACATTATAGATCTTATATAGTATATAAGATCCAGCATTAAAACGTACATGTTCAGTCATCACATAGAGGTTGTTCCAGGTGACGGGGCTGTCCAATGGCTTGGGGCGCGGGCGCATGAGGTGCATCGCCTGGCCGCACAGAAAGCACCAGCACATCACAGCAAGCAGAGTTAGGAACTTCATATTGCAGGCAGACGGGTGGATTCAATGATATGTCCTCTTATGTAGACTGATGTTCCTCGCAGACGAGATTTGGAGTGCATGTTGTGACTCTAGAGCTTTTATATTCTCCTTCTTTGTCCCAGTTATTACCACTACGTCACTGTGGTATCGTCTCTTTACCTTTGGCGTAATCCCCCAACCTCTGCACCTGAGTTTATCAGGTCAAACGGATCTCATGAGAAAGCGTGCATGCTTCATATTCGCTGACTGTTGTGATTGCATCGGAAATTCGTCTGACACATATAAATCTTCCAATAATTAAGCTGCAACAAGGATATAGTATGGTGAAGTGGACAGAGTGGCTACTTCCTGTGAATTCCCCGCACTGGTGAATACAGGCTATTAATTAGTGCGCCACAAAAAAGGTTTTTTTATTATACAGTTACTTCCACTTAATGTTGCTAAGAAACCTTTCAATTACCTTTTTCCTGTTCAGCATGTTCATGTAAGTTTGAAAGAGACAACTGCGACAGGTAAAGTATTACATAAACCAAATAGTGTCAGGATGTTTGGGAAGCTGTCAAACGCCTGTGACGGGGACAATAAAGGATCACTTCAATAAGGAACAAGCGCGTTTGATTGTATTCATTACGTCAAACTGTACAACGTAGGCTATATTGCCAAAAGTGACTGTAGTCATATTTATGATTTTATGAAAGTTGTGTAAATTACTGACGTCAAATACAAACCTTAAAAGAATCTTGTCGTTGTAAAAAGAACGTATTGTACTAACTCTTATTTTTGAGGTGGACACTGGAAAGATAATATTTTATTTATTTTATTTTATTGTTTGTTTGCACAGCAAGTAAAGCAGCTTAATAGCTATAGGAAACTTGCAGTGAGTCATATGTTGTTTCAGTAGTTATTGGATTTGTTGAGTTCATTAATATAGACTGATGCAAGTCAGTAAACTCCTGAGTTTTGGAATGATTCATTTTTGAACCGGCTCATAAATGTGGTGAAGAAAATACTGCTATGCTACATGTGGTATCCGTCTTGACAGAATATGTGAATAATAAATATGGCCAACAACGAAATTGTTAATTGAATTTGAGAACTTTTTTTCTGTTTATGACAAACGCGCCTTTCTCTGCGTTCCCTGAAGTAGTAGTAGGCGAGCCTGAAAGTAATGCCTGAATCTAATGCCTCAACCACTTTCTCAACCTAGAGCTATTAAATATTCTTTTTTTTTTTTTTTTTTTTTTTTATCAGATTTAAATGTGTATCAAAGAGAGAAAAAAGTACACATCATCTTTGTATCCATCATTGTACAAAAATTTATTTTTATTACTTTTTTGCAGATTAAGTTATAGTGTTTAATTAGCAAAACCATTACTGAGCACACAATACTGGTCTAATATTAAAAATGTAAGTAAATAAAATAATTTACAAATCTTTTTTTTAATAAATTTTAAATACCAGACTATCACAAATGCAAATCACACAAAAACAAATCTGATTTTTAAAATTTTAAAATTTACATGTTTTCATCCTGAGAAGTCAGTGGCTATTTTTCAGTCAGTGCACAGCTGATGAACAGGCTTTGACACATTAGCTCTTTCCCCAGAATTCCTCCTTCCTTCTCTGAGCACGGCCCAAGAGCTCAGAGGCCACAGAACATGAGGCTGCTGATCTAGATGAGATCTGAGACATCTTATCATCTGGATTTAATATGAAAAAAAGATTTAAAAAATGTTCAGTAAGAAAAGTATATAAAATAATATTTCATATCATTATAATTATAAAATATATAATCATTTTATATAAGATATCTTAAGATATTACTGTTTCCATAAATGAGTAATAAAGAGCAACATGTATGCACAAACAGTACAGACATACAATCAGTGAAACCAGTGATTTGAAATGCATTAGGTGTTCTTGATATGTGCACCACATCAAAGAACACGTTGATCTAAATCCTGTTCCTACTAAAACTGCTAGACAGACATAAAAGCAGTAACAGCTTATGGCTGCTAATATCTGCTAATATTAAGATGATTATTACCATTATCTGACACACCAGATTCAGATTCAGGAAACACAAAGAGTTCTGGCCGAAAAATTCCAGGTTACCTACAATTGACACAAAGAGGATATTGTGATCACATATGGGTGCATTACATAAATGAACGTAACACTATAGGCAGTGAAACTTAATCACGTAATTTCCACTTTCTACAATGTACATGTTTTGTAAGGTTAACTGGACGTACAAGTCAACATATCTTATTTAATATGATTCAATCAACTGGACTACAAAGGACCAATGAAAGTATTGTTAATGGTCAGATATAGCTAAAAATAACAACTGACATTTTCACTTTTACAGTGCACAGTTTAAAACGGTTGTGTTGCTTAATACTTTTGTGGATACATTTCTTTGATGAATAAACAGAATTTATTTGAAATAGACATCTTTTGCAAATTATGTCTTTAATGTCACTCTTGATCAATTTAATGTGTCCTTGATGAATAAAATATATGAACTTTTTATGAGTTAATATCTTTATTATTTTAGTGATTAAATGACTTTTAAAAAAAAAAAAACTGTATGAGTTTTTGAATAAGATATTTTGAAGAACTAATTAATTTCAAATGCTTTTTGAGGTATAAATGCATAAATCAAATTGTCGAATTGTCATAATTCGCAAGTATACATCGATCAACAGGTGCATCCACTACACTTGATAGAAGTTA
>JAOTNS010003228.1:0-22603 GCA_028476615.1 Culter alburnus | reverse complement strand
ATTATTTTCCATATTAAGAGGTGAAAGCCTATAGTTCAGCTGGAAGGCCGGTGTGTCCTTTAAACGGAGAAAAGTCAGCAAATGCGGTGCTTGCGCAAAGAGGTGGCCGGAGGAATGGCCAAGCTTCATTCAGAGAGACAGATTGTAATGCTTCCTACATTTATGAAACATTACACCTTAATTAAAGCTCCTTTGGACAAAATAGAATAAAACTAAAATATTATTATCAATGTTATCCACACATACATTATCCAGACGCTAGTCCACACGTACGTTATCCAGACGTTTATCCACACGTACGTTATCCAGGCGTTTATTAGTTATCAGGCGTTTATCCACAGTACGTTATCCAGCGTTTATCACACGTACGTTATCCAGACGCAAAGTAAAAAAATACTTTCTCAACTACGTCGCCGCCATCGCCGCCGCGCACTTTGAGCGCAGCTCCAACACGTGACCGACGTTTAACGTCTCATATCTGACGTCTGACGCCTGAATACTATGGGATTTTGGCCAGACGGCTGGCGTGCGTATACACGTTAGTTCTCTTCTCAGTTTGCTTATCAATCATCACATTTTGTTGAAGTCACCCCTCATAAAACAGTGGACTCTGAAGATCTAAGCGCTGGCTCTCGGGATCAACAGGAACAGAGACGGCCGTCTCGCTCTCGCTGTCTTTCTGTCGCTCTTCCTCTATTCTTCTGTCTGTTGATCACTGCTGCTCTCGGTTTGGTCTCGTTTCTCCAGCAGGTCAGGGTGGAAGCCCGTTTACACCACAGAATCATGCTTTTGGAAATCAGAGTTATGACTCAAAAAGATGAAATTATAATATACTTAGTAGAAATTGATAATAAGTTGAAATTGGCTTAAAAAGTCAGAATTATGACTTAGTATGTCAATTTTGATTTGTGTTATAATTGATTTTTTTTTTGTTGACAGTTTCAAATTGACAGTTAAAATATACATAAGATGAAATTGACTTAAAAAGTCATAATTAATGACCTACGTTAAAATATGATACACCAAGTTGATATCATGTAGAAATTGAGTCGAAATTGACATACTCAGGCGCAACTGATATTAAGTTGAAATTGATTTTAAAAAGTCCTAATTATGACACACGTAGTATCAAAATTGTGTCCTTTTTAAGTCGTAATTATGATTTTCAAGTCAAAATTCACATACTAAGTCAAAGTTGACAATGTCGAAATTATGACAATTGAAATTGCCAAGATGAAACTGATATTAAGTCAAAATGGGCTTAAGTTATAATTATGACTGTCAATTTCAACTTAAAAAGTCAGGTATGACACAAATTGAAATTGATACACTAATTGTATATTGAATCGATTGAATCTAATTGACATACTAAGACGAATCTGATATTGAGTCAAAATTGGCTTAAAAAGGTCATAATTATGACTTAGTACTGTATGTCAATTTTGATTTGTTATAATTGACTTTTTTTAAGTCTAAATTGACATACTAACACAAAATTGGCTTAAGTTGAAATTATGTAGAAATTGACAGTCGAAATCTACATACTAAGATGAAACTGAAAATGTCAGTGACCTACATATTGTCAATTTTGACCTTTTTATGTCATAATTATGGCTTTTAAGTCAAAATTGACAATTGAAACTGACATACTAAGTAGAAAATTACATAAAAAGTCAAAATTGACAGACTGAATTTCAGCTTAAAGTCAAAATTATGACATAATTGAAATTGACATACTAAGAAGTTTATGTAAAAGGTTGAAATTGACTTGGCCATAATTATGATGAAATTATGATACTAACTTGAAATTTACATAATGGAAATTGACAAGTTGTCCTAATTATGTCATTTAAATCTTATAATTATGAGTTGTAGTGACATAATTTTGGCTTATGTCATGATTATTGTTCTGATGTGGTGTAAACGGGCTTCCGTAGGTCAGAAGCTCTCGCAGGAAATGAACAGCAATAGAATGACGTATCGCCGCACAGACAGACAGACATCAGGCACTTGACCTTCCAGAACAAAACATGTGACCAGAATCTCTGTCATGTGACATTCCAGAAGCAGGGGTCAGAGTTCACGAGTGTTCCTGACCCCTGATGTGGCCGTGAGAAGAGGACGTTAGGGAGCAATAATCAAACCAATAGCAGATCGTGAGTGTGTGTGTGTGTGTGTGTGTGTGTGTGTGTGTGAGACAGTGTTTCGCTCTCTTCTAACCCTCCCCTGATGTTTATTTACTGTGTTCTGACTGGATGTCTCTGGTTCATTTTTCATTGGGTGGATGTGATTCATAATTATATTAATAATGATAATAAAACACTTTTTATGCACTTTCTCTTGTCCAGTTTGTGTCTTAAACTGATTCTCTCACACACACAACACACACACATACACACAACATACGCACACAACACACACACACACACACACACACACACACAAAACAAGTGCAGGTCATGTTTCACCACAAACACTGAGGAAAATATGTATTTTTGTCTGGTTATCCAGAACAAATATACAAAAATTCTTAAATGGAGATATATTTACTGGAGAAGCAAAATTACTTAAGAATGTATCAGAAGTGAGTTTGTGCTTAAAAAAAGAAATATCTGACAGTGGAGTCAGAAAAATAAATAGAAAACTTAACTTAAGTAATCTTAAGTTTTCTTATTAAAACTTAAGATTTTTTCTTACCCCAGATTTTTTAACACCATTAATTAGTAGTATTTGTATTATTATTTGTATTAATTATTCCAGTACAAACACTCAATAGGGCTCAGCGTGACGCAGAACTAAAGAGAGGAATGATTGTGAGAGGGTTGTGGGCTGAAACATTAGTTGCTTAAAGAAATAATTACATGATCAGAATAAATGAGTATTGACTATAAATCAAACAGTAATGAACTTCACAACAGCAGCTTGAGTGTTGCTGATGATCAAACTCCGGGGGTCTGTACCATGAAGCTGGATTCACTGCTAGCCAGGTAAGTTTCAGATTAGTTTGCACCAATCCTGGGTTTTAGGTACCATGAGAGTGACTTGACTTTTAGTGGTGTTCATCGCCATGGTAACTTACGCTCCACGGCTAACCTGCTCCGGGGCAGGTTATGTTCAGGGTTAGAGATCTCAAACTGAAATTGGGCCAATCAGATGTGAGCAAAGTGACACTGACACATCCAATGCAACACAATAAAGTCACTCCCCCAGTTCTCTTCCTCCAAATTAAAGGGCACTATATAGTAAAAACCAGCAGCCGTATCACCTGTAGGCCAAGACTGGTTTCCCACTGAAGCTAAGCAGGGCTGAGCCTGGTTAGTAGCTGGATGGGAGACCTCCTGGGAAAACTAGGTTGCTGCTGGAAGAGGTGTTAGTGAGGCCAGCAGGGGGTGCTCAACCTGTGGTCTGTGTGGGTCCTAACGCCCCAGTATAGTGATGGGGACACTATACCGTCCTTCGGATGAGACGTTAAACCGAGGTCCTGACTCTGTGTGGTCGTTAAAAATCCCATGGCACTTCTTGTAAAGAGTAGGGGTGTACCCCTGGTGTCCTGGCCAAATTCCCTCCGTAGGCCCTTACCAATCATGGCCTCCTAATAATCCTCATCCATTGAATTGGCTCTTTCACTCTCTCTCCTCTCCACCTACAGCTGGTGTGTGGTGAGCGCACTGGCGCCGTTTGTCCTGTGGCTGCCGTCGCATCATCCAAGTGGATGCTGCACACTGGTGGTGGATGAGGAGAGACCCCTGATTGTAAAGTGCTTTGGGTGTACAGTAGTACAGGAAAGCGCTATATAAATGCCTCATTCATTCATAAAACTAATATTTAACAATGAAATTGTCTGGTTTTAATGATAATTATTTTATGATTTATGATTTGTATAATTATATGATCTATATTTTTATTAATCCATTACACGCTGTTTTGCGGTGTGAATTTTGATCTTAACACCTTTTAACCTTATTATTTATTATTCTCAGGTTAGGTAAAGTAAATCGAGTCTGGCCTAAATTATAAGCATTTTAAATTACTTACAATTTGGTCAGAAGACTCCTCTGTGGTACGTTCTCGTTCAAAGTCTTAAAACACTATAAATCAAGCAAAGGTAGGCAGCTTTTGTAATCAATTAAACTTCTTTTAATTGGTTACTTTTCTTTTATAATAAATAAAAATGTAAAGGCAAATAAAACTTCATCATTAAATTATCATCTTCAGCTTGGGGTTTCTTGTCCTCAGCTCTGGGTTCTAGGCGTCGGGGGTTTAATGACGTATCAGTATCCGAAGAGGAATCAACTCATCAGTCTTTTATACTCGTGTTGTTTATTACGATGTTTGGTTATCTTCTTGATTGACGTACGTTGTAACTTTCCCAAAGTTTCCAGACTCTTCTCAAGACCTCGCAGGTGCAAACTGTCTCTCTTTTGTGTCCTTGGACTCCAGTAAACTCAGCCAAGATGGCTGATGTCCTCATAAGGTTCTAGGAGCAGAACCACAGTTCTCTGTGTCCTTGAGCACACACATAGAACCACACACACCTCTGTGTATTGCAGTCCAGTTCTGCTCCTCCTTCTCATGGACAGGCACACACACACACACACACATATCTAACAATAACTGTACATCTCTGGCCATACAGTATAATGCATTTCTTAGAAACAAACCAATATAAATAACAATAATATTGTAAGCAATGCCTAATATTTAATACATTGGCCAAATGTGTAGCAACAGACATTCAAACCCTTAACAAGGAGGCAGGGTAATTGCATTTTCTTGATATAACACAACAACGCAAGCAAGTTTAGTGTAACAGTTGTTATTAAGCATTTAGTTTCAATGAATAATAATATATATAGATCATATGTAGGCTAAAGAAGGTGTAAATATACTCTTTAAATATGACTGAATGTGACCTTGTATGTTTGAGTCTCTGTCGCTATATATTATCAACTATATAAACTAACTTCACAACTTTCTCTTGCACTGATAGAGAAAGATCATTTCTTTTATTTGTCCTCTTTCACAGACAAGTATTTTCCATTAGTGTAAATGCGTTTAAATGCTTCATTTTCAGCAAAAGAGTTTTGAATCGCGCTGGCTCTCTCGCGAGAAGTGAATCACAGTTTCTCTGTTGCAAGGCCTGTGATTGGCTGTTCGCCACTGATGTCACTGATTCATGTGCACGCGCTCCACAAACTCAGGATCAAAGCCTGACAGAGGAAGGTGATGATCAGCATCATGGTACCAACAAAGCCGGACTGGAGTGGTTTGGTTTTGTCGACTCGAAACTAATCCTACAACCCTGAGTTTGTTCATCACGGTACAGGCCCCTGGAGTAGTTCAAACAAAATAATATAAAGTAATTCTAAATGAAGTTAAAATTTGCTTCTGTAATATTAATTTGTCAAAAATCCCAATTTAATGTACCGGATCTTAAGTCAAGGCATGAGATAGGATTATTCCTGTTCTGTCATGAAGCTCTAGGTGGCGCAGGTCTCTGGACCTTTAACTCATTTGGTAGCGATCACATCATTATCTTCATAGCGCAGCTGATTGGTTGCTGTTGCATCTGCGGCCAATGAGCTGCGGCTCAACATTCAGATATTCAAATACGGTCGTGTTGCTAATCCGTGTATCATTCGTTCTTTTCATATTCAATTAAGAAATCAAATTCGGAAAATCGAAAAAGGACTTGTTATTTCCTTATTCGTTTACAAATACAATATTTAAAAAACAAATAATGACTGTTTTTTTGTATTTTCGATTACATGCTCAAATTGAAAATGGGAAATACGAAAAACGCCTCCAACACGAATCTGATTTTGATATTTAGTTATCCAATTTGGCATGACCCGGATGTAGCTGTGAAACAGGGTTGCCGAGTCTGCATAACAACACCCTCCCAATTACTGATCAATCTAGCCACAAAACGGCCATCATTACCCCAACTGAATTCCAGAGGTGTTCCCCTTCTAAAAAAAATAAATAAAAAAATGTAATAACTTTTCGGGGAGTAAAATTAGCATTTTTGGGTGGTAAATATTCCGTTCCACATCCAGGGAGGGAAGGAGGAATATTCAAGCGGGAAACCATATACCTGGCAACACTGATGAAAGAGCGCAGTGCAGTGCACGCGACCATCACTGTCTGACAATCGATCACAATGGAAAGTTTTGTTTTCTTTAGAGGGAACAAGCGAATCACTTTAAAAGAAAATGACCTTACAACTGACAAGATCGGCAGGATCTTTCAGGTAAAGTTACTGTAGATTCAACTACAAATGCCAATTCACACTGGACCGACCAAGACACTTCGCCTGGTTTCGTCGGATCAGTGTTTTGGCTCTATTGACATTGGTTTAGGTAATTTGTTGATTGTAGACCGTGGTCGGAGTCTGTCGGTGTAGGGTGAATTGGCCTTTATGTGGCAAATTTTTCGTGAGAAAATCGAATGTATATAATTGAATTGAATCCATGTGCTAGGTCTTAAAGCGACATCAAGGCTAATATACCTCTCTATGTATATTAAAAAAAATTCACTATGCTCTTTACAAAACTTTTGTTCAGAATACACCATTTTGATGTTCTGTCAGAAGGGAGGCCCACTGTCTTTGAAAACAATTGGACGCCATCTGTTAAATTACACCATTGTTAAATTACACCATGAATTCCAGTGGCCTGATAAATATCCTGAACTTGTTTATGTTGAAAATAAATATCTTAAAGGTCCATGCCCCCAGTTTGTACATCACTGATGACAACAATGTGGCTCTGTTTCCTGAGCCTGATGGCCACTTCAGTCTTCTTGACCTCACAGTAAGGGGTCATTATGAGGTGCACGGTGAGGGCATCAGCGTGGAGTGTTCACCTAATACACCTGTAACGCCCAACCCTACTCGCTTTTCCTTCCACCGGCCAGTCAGTGCAGCAGCGGGTTCTGCAACTGGTTCTTCTGCAGTTCCAAGAGCAACTATGCCAAAAACTTTCCAAAGGTAACCAAATTAAACAATTCCTCTTTGTAAAAACTTGAAACAACTAAAGTACACCTAGTACATAATTTAAGCATCACAGTATAATAGTATATAAAACAATTGAAGAATTTACATGCTTTCAGTGCATTAGTTACTTTGCCATCCAGTCACACAAGTTAATTGCCAAAAATATAAAAATGCTGCATGCATGTAAACATATACCCCTGGTTTCATAGACAAGGCTTAAGTCTAGTCCCAGACTAAAATGTTCGTTTGAGATGTTTTGAAAGCAACTTGCACTAAGATATCTTAAAATGTTTCAGTGCCTTTGTTTTGTCTCAAGATGCTCAGCAGTAATGTTTTTTTTTTATTTTTTTTTTTTATACGGAACATTTATAAAAGCTACTTAAATGCCCTAATTGAACTAAGGCCTAATCCTGGCTTAATATAAGCCCTGTCTGTGAAACCAGGCCATAATGTACATGAAGAGGATTCTAATATCAAATGTGCAAAAATGCTTTTGTTTTTATAATTATTTAGGAATATTTTCATTGCTGAACTTCATGATGGCAAGTTGGAGACCAACAAAACGTTAACGGGCGTTTTTCTGAGTTTGAGTCTTCTGTTTCGGGTATTCTAAGTAAAGTTAAAGAGGCCCTTGGACAAGAAGACGCACTGATCCTGACTGATGGGCAAGGAAAGGAAATCCTGGATTCTGAAGGAACCAGAGGTATAATTAACATTTTGTATTTCTTATTATAGCAGCATTTTCACTGCCTCAAGAACACAACATATAAATACAGCATACTTTGTTTTAAATGCTTCATAATCATGTTAGAAATTATTCCAAATCTTTTGTTTTATAAATTATTTACTATACAGGATCAACATACTGGAAGCAGAATGCACGGAAATTTTGCGTGCCGCAGGAAGAATTCCTGCAGCTACGAGAAGGTAAAAGGAGGAGACTGAGGTACAGAAACTGCTGCATTTCATTATTAATTAAATTCATTACAATTTCAATCACTTTGTATGGATTGTCAACTAAATTTGCTAGATATTCAGTATTTTCTTAAAAGTATATTTGAGAATTCAGGTCCTAGTGCAGATGCACAGCATCACTTGGGCTCAGTTGGGGCCACTAAATTCAGATGGGTTGATGGACTGGGACCTTAATTACTCTGTTTATTACAACAATTACTTTTGCTTAACATGTTATTTAAAGTCACAGGTTAATACATAGGATTACAGTTAGACTGCATGAAGCCCTTGAGACTTTAATAGGTTTAATGATCAAAGTATAGTTAAAATGATTGTATCTGCTACTTTCACTGTGAATACACTATCTGTTGAAAACAAATGTAATCATTTTTGCCTTGTATGATTTAAATGTTTTCCAGTCGAAGAGAAGATACTGGCCTCCAAGAGGTTGTGGACACTATTGAAGAGGTTGTGGCAGCAGCCCAGGGACTGCAAGCAGTGTCTACAACGATGAAAGAGCTAATGGAATTTGCAATTCCAATCGGAGGACGACAGTATCCCTTACAGATGCAGAAACCACAGCTGTCAGAGATGCTTTTGCGTGTATAATCTGCAAAGGTTTGTATAATTTTATATTTTATTCTTCAAAATAATATTTTAAAATATTATTAAATTGTGTAAAATCATCAAGCAGTGACTGAACCTACCATTTTATGGAATAAAAAAAATATATAATTTGTTTGTGAGTAATATATATATAAAAATATATAATTTGTTTTCAAACTTTATGAATACAACTGATTTACCACTTTCCACAAAGACAACAGTGTTCCACAAATGTATCGAATAGTTCTCAAATACTTAACTATAGTATTTAAAACTGTTTTCTGAATCAAATATCCAGGTCCAATGAACGAGCCCATGGTTTCATCATGCTGCCAAAGCCTTATTGGCTGCAGGATTTGCATTGAGGAATGGCAAACAAATTCTCCCTCCTGCCCAAAATGCCGTGCTGGTGATTCTGGCAACAACATACAAAGACTCATGGGCCTATCTGATGCATTGGCTGCACTCAGAAACATATTCTTGGATTAATACTATGTACTAGTATTATCAAACGTTGCACAATTGCGTTTTACTGTTGTTCTTACTGTTGTTCCTTCATCTCAAGATATGCAGTTCTAGTGCACAGTTAGATGTGCATCATTCCATTTGGTTATTTCATTTTGTTTTGCATCCAATCTGTGTATTGTATTATCCAATACAATTTTACACAACTGTTTTTTTTGTTGCAAAATACAAACTGAAGCAAAATGTTTAATATATTTATGTCTTTGTATTGAAGAGTTTGAACAAGAAATTTTAAATACAACAGAGTTCTTGGCAAAAAATAGACTTGTCTGTTTATTCAACTGAGATTTGGGCATGGTGGCAACTAAATACATGCATACAAAAATTGAATCCATTATTTGTATACCCAAGCTGATTTTATAGACTTCACAGTAGAAGTCTACTACATGCCTAATTAATACTGCCTAATTAAGACTTCACTGCTTAAAAAAAAAAAATAGAGAATTTATGTCACTTTTCATACATATCTTTGGGTTACATTTATGAGGTAAAGCAATGCATCCTGAAAAAGGCTATATTCACCGTTCACTGCTTCATTGAAAAGTAGAGAGATGTCTGGATACTTTTCTACAAAGTCCTGCTCTGCATGACATCTGTCCTCCTCAGAGGAAAAGGGGTCCGTTCCAAAGGTAGACGTCCAAGTCAGCGACGATCCCAACTCCTGCTCGTACATATTTGCCACAACAGAGGCATTGGGCAGCAGCTCATCTGAAATTTTTGATGGACATCCACTTGCTGCAAGTTCATTGGGTATTCCACGGCCTAAAACAATTAAGCATGGTAAACAGCAGCTATCAAAGTGAATGGGCCCTGAAAATGAATGTGCCGTGATTTTAAAGTGCCTATTCAGAAAAATATTGTAAAGTCCTCAGAGCATACCTGGGATCCTATGAGCATTCCATGCCTGCACTACTCTATTTAGTCCAATTTGGCTCAACTGACATGCCAGGTTTGAAGTGCAGAATTTAGTCATACTGTCCTCCATGTTGATGACTTCTTGGTCTAGCAGGTGCACCAGGGCCTGTTTCAATGGGTAGTTCACCCGATTGTTCACTTCAGGCCAAATCCTTTCAACTCTAAGATTCTGAAAAACAATGTTTCATATTATATGAAACAATGAAGAACGTATGAACTAATAAGGAAAATAAATTGCCAGTTTGAAATGCACATATGTATTATTAATTACATATTTTTATATTGGTTGTAGTAGTCTTATAACTGTTATCAGCATTGCAAAAACCTCACCATTGTTGAAGCTGTTTGGAGGTATGGTTGTCTGCTGAGGTTGTGTCTGTGTCTTGACAGCTTCTCTTGCATGTATAGGGACATGTAAAATTCCCTACCATGGTCAACCCTGAGCTGGTCCCACATGCCATAGTTAACTACTGCAGATCTGAAATAAAAAGATGTAAATTTGTTGCACATGACAATTCTGAGAAATGCAAAGACAATTTTTAGCATTTTTTTATGTTGACAGCAATGCATATTCACTGGGTAACATTTCAGTATGGCAAACACATAGTCACTATTAACTATGACTTTTGACTCCTAATTTACTGCCTATTATTAGTTAGTAAGGTAGTTGTTAAGTTTAGGTATGGGGTAGGATTAAGGGATGTAGAACATGATCATGCAGAATAATGCATTAATATGACAATATGCAAACTAATAAGCAACTAGTTAAAAGTGAGAATTGGTCCCCATATTGAAATGTTACCATTCACTGCTTGTTACTTCCTCTGAACATGCTCACCTGTAAACTTCTTCATAAATTACGAGGTTGTTTTTCACTGGCATTGTAGCATTGGCAATAATTTTGCTGCTGTAGCCATCAACTGCCAAAACGTGCGTTACACCGAACATCACAAGCTTCTCATTTTGATCAAGGTGTAGTTTGTGGCCCATATATTCGGCATGATATGGGACTGGGTTAAGATTACGTGCACCCTAAACAAGGGGGGAACATTTGATTATTGCAAGCTTACATCTTGAACCCATAGCTCATGTATTTACAGAATGTTTTTTGCTACAAGATAATTCTTATAAATGCTGGTTATAACTAATTAAGTTCCACCGCAAATACTACGAAGGAAATTTGAAGTAATCATATTTCACTAACATTCTTTTTTTGCAGGGTTAACATTTAAATGTTATTGGAATGCTTCTGATAACAAAATGTTTTAGGACCTATGCCACAGTTTGTATGGTGAAGGAAGTAACGAAAGGAAACAAAAACTAGATGCATATATATACTGGGATCTCATGATCTCATGAGGGTGATTGTGATGCCACTTTATCATGCTTATTATTATTGTTTAATACAGAGCACAAGTGTAGCAAAACCTACCTGCCGTCGCAATTCGTGGTATGGCTGATGAATTTCTCTCAGCAATTTTCCGACTCGACTTTCTCCTGCACGCACTCCCAGTGAAGATAGATAGCCAGTCATGAACTTGCGGCCATACGATGACCCCGTCTGTTAAGAAATTATAACCATGAAATAATGTTTTTGAGTGATAAGATTATTGTATCCATGACAACCAAAGACTGAGAAGCAAGATATTTAAAAAGTATACAACAACGGGACATTTGACTGTACATAACATTTTTGGCATTATCGATAGCCTACTGCTTGAAATCGTAATTGAAACCGGCCTACAGTAAATACAAGAAACCTTAAATAAAATGGTTATTGAACTACAACAGGCTACAATAAAAAGAGCAGGGACAGGAAATAAAAATGAACACAAAAACTAGTGCCTATACTTACCTTAAATATAAAACATAATTCAACATATCATGTTTTAATAGCTCACTTTAAGCGTTTATTACAAAATAATTGCTAAAAGTAAATACAATTACAGTTATACATCTACAGTTAATTGTTTCGAATGCAAAGCTGCCTGTTTCATGAAGGACCAACTTAGCTGTGAATGCACTGTCTTGTCCCAAAAACACTGCTCGAACAGTACGAATATAAATAATAATAATAAGATAAAGAAGAAGATGAAAAACGTATTTACCTCATAAATAGATCCAATCATAGCTGCTTCCAGTTCTGTGTCCGATACTTGTCTTTTTCGACGAAGGTTGTGTTTAAAACAGATTCGTCTAACACTCATTTCAGAGCATCGCTGGACACCCATTTGTTGCAGATGGGTGGAAATCTCTGCATGAGTCTTTGCCACTTTCGAATAAGCCTTTAACCAAATTAATGTATTGGTCTAGAGCGGCCATAGTAAGGTAGCCTACTGTATCTGCTACTGTTATGGTGGAACCATATGTGTGAAGACAAACTTCCGGGTCATGCCAAATTGGATAACTAAAATCAGATCAAAATCAGATTCGTGGTGGAGGCGTTTTTCGTATCTCCCATTTTCAATTTGAGCATGTAATCGAAAATACAAAAAAACAGTCATTATTTGTTTTTTTAAATATTGTATTTGTAAACGAATAAGGAAATAACAAGTCATTTTTCGATTTTCCGAATTTGATTTCTTAATTGAATATGAAAAGAACGAATGATACACGGATTACAAGGCAACATTTAGTTTTCGTTTAGTTTAAGTTTTTTTTAACTAATATTTTTTTTCTTATATTCAGGTTTATTTCGATTAGCATAAATGTTTAATAGCTAGTTTTATTTTTTCTTAGTTAACTATAATAACCCTGCCTGGGAAAAACATCCACAACTGCAGTACAGTCAATTTTCCAGCTGTTTAAGCCATGAATATTTACAAATTCACGAACGATTTATTGCCGTCTGGGACACAATCTCAGGCCGGGAGTCTCAGACTCATCGAAGCCAAATACAGTTATTGATGCTCGGGAAGCTAACAGTAATTTCTTAACGATCAGCATTTCATCTGAAAGAGGTTCGCCTGAAAATGTTGTCCAATAGAGGGAGCCACAGGATAAGGAATATTTTAAGCTTATTTTCCTTATTTTAAGCTTATCTGTTTCCATACTTTTGAACTATAACCATTAAATTTCTTTAACCATGTTCTGACAATATAGTTTTACTGTACATTGACATATGAGAAATGCTTATCCCAAGAATAATTATTTTTATTTATCCTAAAATACTGTCTTAGCTAATATGACAGTTTGTTCTGCATGTGTATTTCTTTTTTTTTCCGGTATATAGGCTACAGCTTACAATATTATAATTTCTATTAAAATACATGATTAAAGCGTTTGATAATAGGCCATAGCTTGCACTCTGAATTAATCTTTTAATTTCGAATTTGGTCTTTTAATTTAACTGTCTTTAATGCATCATGCATTTTTTTATAAAGGATTTCTATGGGGGACAAAACTCTGAAACAATATGTTTTACTTGGATAATGCTGTCATTATCTTAGCAGTAGTGTTTTTGACAGGAGAAATGTGTTGATTAGTTCTCTCTGGTTGTCATTTTAGGACATTAAGCCCAGGCATTTTCAAGTTAAGCAATAGCACATATTTTAATGACAGTTGATTGGCTAGTAGGTCATGTTTTCGTCAACATATTTAAACAAAATTAGGAATGGATAAATATTCAGTGATTTTGAGGTGCTTAAATGTGTGGGGTTTTTTTTCTTTTCTTCTTTTTGCTCAAAACAAAGCAAAAACACTAATTTAAGAACTTCAGAAATTACAAATAACAACGGGCAAAAGTTACTTCAGATGTCACGTCGCAGACTTCTCACGCAGCTTCTCACACGGTTTCTCAGGCGAGAAGGGGGGCGACGAAAGTGTCACGCTTCTTATCACACGTCATTGGTCACGGCTTCTGCTCACGGCAAGGTACGCGACGATCGACACGACTGATTGCTTAGTTAGCATCGTAAATAGCAAAACGACACCTTATACACGTCGGCAGCGTCTGTGTCCAAAGTTGCCGACACACCAAATCGACGCTAAACAGCCGACGGCCAAGTAGCACGTCAGTTCTGCGTCTGTGTGAGATGAAATTCCTTTCCGAACAGCGGCGGCAGTAGCTGAACAGCCAATCAGAATGATCAGATGGCCCGACGAGCTCCTACGCCGATTCAACATGTCGAATCAGCCAGAAAAAAGCTGATGAGGACCAACTTCAGCCGACGGTGTGGAACACACTGAGAAAACTTAGTCGGCCGACCGTCGGCTTAGTGTGTTACTGCCTTAATGTGACGAGGCTTCGAACCAATCTGACACCTGTCTCCACGGTGAGCCCTAGTGGTCAGAAAAATGTAAATGCAACAAAACTCAGGCCAAACATGCACAAAAACACCTTTTACAAATCTATTGCAAATGTTTTATTGAAAGTAAAATGTATTAAATGCAATTAACTAATCATCTAATAAGATATAAGTATCTGTTTTCAAGGCTTGTTTTGTTTGTTCCATGGCACAAGCTAAACAGGCCAAAAAGAGATTAATACTACCATTATCATTTTAATTTTTCTAATTTTTGATTAAAACATCTACAAATGTATAAAACTGATCAGAGATCAGGTAAAACCATAGAGTAAAGCCCACTTGTTCAATTGTTCTCAGTGAATCTGCATGATTCATGGGTTCACTTTATGAAATGTTTCGAAACAGTGAGGACGTAGTGAATCCTCATTTAATGAAATCACGTGACTTTGGCAGTTTGACGCATGCTCCAAATCACTGCTTCGATTCATAAAGCTTTGGAGCTGGTTTCCTGAAGGGAAGTTTAATTGTCGTCTAAGAGACTTTATGGACTATGCCTTAATTTTGTGTGGTTCATCTTTCACTGTGGGGAAAACGGAGAACTTTAAGAACCCAAAGAATTTTTTGGGGGGAGGGCCAACTTCAGCGGAGCTTGTACCGTTACAAGGTTCTTTGCCTTCCACCATGATTATTGTGACCCCAATAGTCTCTTCACTTCCAAACCCAGTAATTCCCTCACCAGAGCCTGTTCACGTGATGGCTGCATCGGAGTACGGAGTACGTTGTATTTGCAGCCATTCCAGAACCTCGTCTCGTCTCAGCAGATCTTCCAGAGCCCTCAGCCGAGATAGCTGCCATGCCTGAGCCCTCGGAGATTGCAGCGTTGGCCATTATGGCCACAGCCATTTGGTGCGTGTGGGCTGCGCACACATCAGCTCCAGTTCCAGAGCCCACACCAGTCCATGAATCTGCTCCTGAGCTTGCTTCAATCTATGAGTCCATTCCTGAGTCCACCTCTGTCCTTGAGTCCAGTCCAGTGTCTGTCCCAGTCCTAGAATCCAGCCTCATGGTCATCTCTGAGTTTCCTGCCTGCCTCGACATGACCGCAGAGGTTGTACCAGAACTGTCTGTTTGTCCTGACACAACTGTTACTGTTACATGTGCCCTGGGTCCGTGTTCTATTTACTTCATATAGACTCCATTTCCCACAATTCCCCACCTAGGAACCAATCATGCACTCACACCTGTTTCCCGTCAGTGACCCTTTATAAGCTGCACTCACTCACTCACACACACACAGGGCTGAGTATTGTTTATGCCTTGTTTCTGTGTATTTCTGTCTGTTCCTTGTACTGCCTAGCCTAGCCTAGCCTAGCCTGTTTTTGACACTGGACTGATTCCTTGGATGATGATCATTTGCTGCCTGTCTTGACCTCTGCCTGTGTTTTGGATTAATCTTTTGCCTTCTTGTTTGCCCTCTTGTATCTGTTTGCTGGTATTTGACCCTCTCCCTGTACAACTACACTCTTCCTGTTTTATCAAAGACTGCATTTGGATCTCCAACTCTGTCATCCGCTCCCATACATTACAGTTACAGAGATTAGTTAAATGACAATCTTTAAGAGGAAACACTTATTCACATTCATTCTTAGCCCAAATACATCTGAAAAATCCTTTATGCATTTCACTGCTTTAATGATTTCATTCCTGTCTTTCACAAATAAGGGTGTCATCTGCAAATGGACACAACTTAATGTTTTTCCTAATGCTGTAGTTCCTTGAAAATGTCCTTTTTTGATGTGAAGGGCCAGTATTTGTGTTTACTAACAAAAACAAAGGGCAAGATCAGACACCTCTGTCTAATCCCTCTACTTATTTCAAATCTTCCAGACATCCCCCTTGCTAATTTTACAGAACTGGTACATCCTGTGTATAGGGTTTTGATAGCTTTTTGAAAATATCTGCCAAACCCAAAAAAATCAGTTGTAAACAGTTGTGTTCTATGGTATCAAATGCCTTGTGAAAATCAATAAAAAAGATAAACTATCATCTAAGACATATTCATAGTCGTCTGTCATATAGGCTATAGGATAAATCTAATATTATTACTAATGTGCCTTCCTTGAATAAATCCAGTCTGTTCTAGGGTTGTAGCGATATACCGGTATGACGGTATATCACGGTATGAACACGTACGGTTATCATATCGTGTACATTTGCTTATTTACGGTATTGAAAAAAATAAAAAATAAGACGCAGAATCTCACTTGCGTATAGACAACAACTTTCCACTTCACTACACTCTAAACCTGCTCCTCCCAAACACATACAGCATAGACAATGTCAGAGACAGAAGTTGCTATCTCTAATCTCTATCCTTGTTGAAAAGTAAGTTACAATTTTTAAAGTATGGTAATACTTCCGATATGGAAAAACAAACGCGGGTTGTCATCGAGTGTAGATATCCAGTTTGCAAAACAATGCGGACGCAAAGTAGGCCTACATGCAAAAGGAGGAAACGCATCGAACATGTTCACCTATATTCGAGACACCGTCCGTGTAGATGCAGGTATATGTTCCGTTAATAACTTAAGACGTATGATGTGCGTGATGGAGAGCTCCCGGAATCCAGTCATGAAAATGGAACGTACAGTATAACGCAGAAATGTCACTTAAAACGCGCGGTTTGATGGACTGTATATATATATATAATATATATATATATATATATATATATATATATATATATATATATATAATATATCAAATCGCGACATGGTCTAGGCGGGGTCTGTGAATAAAGCGCAAAAAGACTGCTGTATAAATATATGTATGTTTTGCGTGTCAGCCGGTGTGAATGTGCTGCGCTGTTTCGTGTACTACATACTTAAGTATGCGCGACGCTCTTATTGTTTTTTAAGTGTTTGCCGTCTCGTTATCAGAGGACATTAAAACACAAACATATCCACGGTTGCTCTGAGATAGCGCTTAATGACCATTTCATCATTTTATTTGAGAAAAACATTGTCAAATACACTGAAACTCAAAGCTCTTCACTACATCCCGTCAAAATAAAAGACCGTTTTTTAACTCGAAAAATTGACTGAATATATTATGATTGTAAAATAGAATGTACTTCTCATAAATAATAATAATAATAATAATAATGCAATTTATTTAAATATTATGTAAGGAATATAATTTTTGTCCATGCTTTAATTTAGTAAATCTCTGTTGTGCAGCACTTTGCCAAAACATTAAAGAATAAAAAGTTAATTTCATTAACATAATTTTTGATAATATATTTGTATTAAATAATAAAAGCCAGAAGAACTAAGTCAAACTAGAATTTCTGATTTTTAATAAATTATTAAATGAAAGTTGTTAATCTAATCCATAATCATTTATTAAATTTACTTGATTGTTTTTGATTATTGAAATCTGAATAGACAAAACAAACACTTTCATTAATTTATTGGTCATTTTAACTGATGATAAAAATAATAATTGATTTTTTAATACCGTATACCATGATACCGTGAAACCGTGATATTTGAGACGGTTATCATACCATGGAAATCTCATACCATAGTCTTTCCCTTTTTTTTTTTTTTTTTTTTTTTTTTTGTCTTTTGGCAAAAATTAAAGCGAATAGTTTGCCATCATTATTTAATAGACTAATGGGTCTCTAATTTTCTAAATACAGAGTATTTTTGCTTGGCTTTGGCTTTGTCTTAAAGAAGTAGGCATTTCCCCCTTTTCAACAGATTTTATGAAGACGGCTAACAAAAAGGGAGCTAACTTATCTCAAAACATTTTATAGAACTCACTAAAAAGTCCATCATTACCTGGAGAACAATTATCTTTAAGGTTGCCAATACACTCTTTAACTTCCTCCAATTTTAAATCACAATCACAAAACAACTTAAGATCATCATCAGTAACTAATCTACACTATCCAGAAAGTCATTCAGATCAGGAGATACAAAATTGGAAGTATACAGGTCTTTATAAAACTGAGTAACAAAATTTTGATATTTTTTTTCCATCCTCTATGACTGTATTATTAATTAACAATTTACTTATAGAAGTCAATCTGTCATTTCTTTTCTCCAAATTAAAGAAATACTTAGTATTTTTTCCCCCTGTTCCAACCATTTATGTCTTGGTCTGATAAAAGCACCCTCTGCTTCTGGATAAATGTTATCCAATTGTACTTGTAATTATGATATATCCATCAGTTTCAATGCAAGTTTTGTTAAACTTTACCCTGAAGAAATCCTGATGTTGTTTTTTGAACCACATGTGATCATAAACTCCACCCTCTCACAACACTTACCAGGAAGAGACTGACTTATTATTTCTCTTTTCTGTCATACTGACTCTCTTCTCTCTTGACAAAAGCAAAAGAATCAGCGATCAGTGGAGAATGAAGAGAAACACTTTCAAGAAGGATTTTTGAGACATTTGTTTCTGAACAGACAGCAGATCGTTGTGATTCTCAAGGTGATTCATTTTTAAAACCGTCGTTCAGAAAGTGAAAGTAAAGTTTATATTGCTGGAGCTCAAACAGTGAAAATGGCTTCACTAAATGAAGAGCTTTCTTGTCCTGTGTGCTGTGAAATCTTCAAGACTCCTGTTATTTTATCATGTAGTCACAGTGTCTGTAAAGAGTGTCTTCAACAGTTCTGGAGAACCAAGAAAACTCAGGAGTGTCCTGTCTGCAGGAGAAGATCCTCAAAATCTAATCCTCCTCTTAATCTTGTGTTAAAAAACTTGTGTGAGTCATTCCTGATGGAGAGAAATGAGATGGTTCATCAGGATCTGGAGATCTGCAGTTTACAGTGAGAAACTCAAACTCTTCTGTCTGGAGGACAAACAGCCTGTGTGTGTAGTGTGTATTAATTCACAGAAACACGTCAGTCACATATTCAACCCATCAGTGAAGTGGTTTCATCATATAAGGTAAGACAATGTCTCTTCTTTCACATGTGAGTGAAAGTCAATGTGACATGCGAAGGCCAAGAATGGTAACCCATACTCGGAAATTGTCCTCTTCATTTCACCTATCCAGTTAGTGCACACATTAGGTGTATAGTAAGTAGTGAACACACACAACACACACAGAGCAGTGGGCAGCCATTTGTGCTGTGGTGTGCCCGGGAGCAAATGGGAGTAAGTTGTTTCCTTCAGGTCACTAGTCTGACTCTCTGAACATTAGGCTACAATTTCCCCACAACTTTACTTTACTCTGACTTGTAAAGAACAGTAATTATCATAACACAGATATCACATTCATGCACTCAATATTTCTCTCTGCCATTTTAATCAACTTCATATGACATTTACTGTGTTGTTAAAAAGTACAGGTGCTGGTCATATAATTAGAATATCATCAAAAAGTTCATTTTTTTTTTATGTAAATTATTTTTAAAAATGAAATTTCATATATTCTAGATTCCCTACATGTAAAGTAAAACATTTCAAAAGTTTTTTTTTAATTTTTTTATTTTGATGATTAGAGCGTACAGCTCATGAAAGTCCAAAATCCAGTATCTCAAAATATTAGAATATTTCCTAAGATCAATCAAAAAATGGATTTTCAAAACAGAAAAGTTCAAGTTCTTTAAAGTATGTTCATTTGTGCACTCAATACTTGGTCGGCAGCACATATTACAGCAAATGACTTGCTCCTAGCACAAATTACAGCATCAGTGAAGTGTGGCATGGAAGTGATCAGCCTGTGGCACTGCTGGGGCACGATTGAGCCTTCAGATCATCTGTATATTGTTGGATCGACTGTTTTCTCTTCTTTTTCTTGAAAATATCCCATAGATTCAGGGGTCAGGCATGTTGGCTGGCCAATAAAGCACAGTAATATCATGGTCAGCAAACCACTTGGAAGTGGTTTATGCACTGTGGGCAGGTGCTAAAGTCTTGCTGGAAAAGGAAATCAGCATCTCCATAAAGCTTGTCAGCAGATGGAAGCATAAAGTGCTCCAAAATCTCCTGATGGCTGCATTGACTTTGCACTTGATAAAACACAATGGACCAACACCAGCAGATGTCACGGCCCCCCAAATCATTACTGACTTCAGAAACTTCACACTAGACTTCAAGCAGCTTGGATTCTGTGCCTCTCCAGTCTTCCTTCAGACTCTGGGACTATGATTTCAACATGAAATGCAAAATTTATTTTTTCTGAAAAGAGGACTTTTGACCACTGTTCACTGTCCAGTTCTTTTTCTCCTTAGCCCAGGTAAGATGCTTCTGACATTTTTTCTGTTTCAGAAGTGGCTTGGTAGTCCTTTTCCTGAAGATGTCTGAGTGTGGTGGCTCTTGATGCGCTGACTCCGGCTTCATTTGACTCATTGTGAAGCTCTCCCAAGTGTCTGAATCGGCTTTACTTGACAGTATTCTCAAGCTTGCGGTCATCCCTGTTGCTTGTGCACCTTTGCCTACCCAATTTCTTCCTTCCAGTCAACTTTGCATTTAATATGCTTTGATACATCACTCTGTAAACAGCCACCCCATTCAGTAATGGCCTTCTGTGACTTACTCTCTTTGTGGAGGGTGTCAATGATTGTCTCCTGGACCATTGCCAAGTCAGCAGTCTTCCTCATTAGTGTGGTTTCAAAGAACAAGAGATACCCGGAATTTGTACTGTAGGGATGGTCATTTAATGAAACTCAAATGTAAATATTCTAATATTTTGAGATACTGGATTTTGGACTTTCATAGCTGTACGCTCTAATAAACAAATTAAAAAAAAAAAAAAAAAAACTTTTGAAATGTTTTACTTTACATGTAGGGAATCTAGAATATATGAAAGTTTCATTTTTTAAAATAATTTACAATAAAAAAATGAACTTTTTCACGATATTCTAATTATATGACCAGCACCTGTATTTGCCCCATCCTAATGTCTCTGTTTTTGTGTCTCATACTAATTCAAATCATTTTAAATTTAAATTTTGAAACCAGAGAAAACAAAATACAGTTTTTAACACCTATCACCCATGTGAAAAACTAATAAGTGCAGCAGAATGCTTGTGATAACTGGAGATCAGTCTTTCACAGTGCTGTGGGGATTTTGACACACTTTTCTTTCCAGAACTGATTTAATTCAGCAACATTTTTTCAAGCATGAACAGCCTGTTTAATGTTCTGCTACATAATTTTACTGGATTCAAGTCAGGACGTTCTTTTGGGAGACAATAACTTTAATTATCATGCGCTTTCGACTTTACAGCGTTGCATACCATTTACATTCACAGACAGCTATATTACACACTGCATGAAAGTTAATATTTGAAAAAGCATAATTGGGGCACTTTAAGACCTTTTAACAAACTTCATGCTGTTAAAAAAGTCCTATTGAAGTGTGATTTGATTGATGATTTCTGAATCAATTTAGTATGAGATGTTCACAAAAACAGAAGAAATCATGATGAGGCAAACACTTTTTCACAGCATTATATGATCATATCACTGTATTGTCTTCTTCTCTTCACTGTAATCTGGTGTTTTATGTGTTTTTGTTCAATTTTAGGTGGAGCTCAATACAGCTCTGAAGTCCTTACAGAAGAAACTTCAACACAATGAAAAAATGAAAGGAGAGTTTGAGAAAACAGTTCAACACATCAAGGTGAGGAAACAGAATCAAGTCATTTTCATTACAGCTGTAGGATCACTATATACAGTTATGATCTGATATATTTAATATAATGGATTCCAGTTTATTATTTCTGTAAATGACGAGCAGCAATCTGCTTCTGGATCCGTTATATGTCGGTATCGAGTTTATCTCTGATATGAATGATGTGAAGTGTTGATGTGTGTCGATTGAGATGATTGAAGTGAATGTGATTTGATTTCAGTCTCAAGCTGAGCACACAGAGCGTCAGATTAAACAGCAGTTTGAGAAGCTTCATCAGTTTCTCAGAGATGAAGAAGAAGCTACAATCACTGCACTGAGGGAGGAAGAGGAGCAGAAGAAGCTGATGATGAAGGAGAAGCTGGAGGAGATGAACAGACACATCTCAGCTCTTTCACACACAATCAAAGACATGGAGGAGATGATGAAAGCCAGTGACGTCTGCTTTCTGAAGGTCTGATTTCAGATCATTGGTTGATCATTGGTTCATTGATTGAGTTCTTGATGATAAATGGTGTGTTTTTTCTGCAGGAGTTTCCAGTCTCAAAGGAAAGGTGAGTGATCTTCTCCTGTCTCTGGTCTCTCTGGTTCTGATCCAAAGCCACTGCAGTTCTGACTCCTGAATGTTCTTCCAGTCCAGAGCTCACAGCCGGATCCACAGATGGCTTCTGGAGCTTTGATTCATGTGCCGCGTTACTTGGGGCA
>JAOTNS010003227.1:0-20569 GCA_028476615.1 Culter alburnus | reverse complement strand
CAAGTGAACGGAATATTGAATAGGGCAGAGTTTGACTTTGACCCAGAGTTTAGCTCCATCCCTGAGTTTGACCACCCTTGTTCAAAAGGTTCTTTCACTCTGAACCCAAATGGAGAATACATGGAGAACATTCTTCAGAAGAGAGTCCAATCTCCCTCCATTCACTTGCACAGAAATTTCCATCAGCGTCACGCAGACTTTGAGAACACTCACTCTTTCCTGCTTTGTTTAATTGTTTGTTCTAATGACTGCTTGTGATTCATCTGTCGACCAGTTTTGACCAACAATTCATCCGTTGACTGTTTTAATCATTCCTAATCCTGAATGTTTCAACAGTTTCAAGTGTTATATGAACTATATTTCATCACGACAATAAATGGATGTTAAAAGCATGGAAACGCGTCACGGATTCTGTCCTGCTGCTGAGCCCCTCAGCGCTATAGGTTGCTGCTATATTCAACCTTATTTATAGGTCATTTTATTGTTTTTACACAAGTAAATGTCCTTCATTAAACATTAAAAAGATAAAGAAAATACAGAAGATTTTATGAAAAATTACGGTTATAAACTATAAATTTCTGTATTTTTACGAGTCATTTCTTTTCCGTTATTTTATGGTATATTTCTGGCACCCCAGCTGTCAGAAAATTACAGTTTTTTACAGGATTTTTTTACAGTGCAGACTAATTCCACTAAATGTCTTTAGAGAAAATCCAGATTTCTTTACCTGTGAGAAGTGAAGAGAGAATGATCAGTCCCAGCAGACACAGATCACACTGATCACCATTTTCTGTTTCTGTCAGTCTTTCTCTTCATTATATAGTTAGCTCCTCCTTTAATCATCATCAGCTCCTCCTGTGGTTGAGAACTTCCTCTAATTTAACCAGCTGCGTGTTTAATTCTGCTAGAGTTGCTATAGTGACACTTTTCCACAATGAAGTGTTGCATCTTTTGAGTAAACTCGTAATCTAGAACGCAAATGAAGACAAACTCGTTTAGAGGTCTTCAGAATCGCGGGAAAGACAGCTCGTCCCGTTATAGAAAGACTCTAACAGCAGCAGGCCGAGCATCTCCGCAAACTCATAGAAAATAACCAAAACCCACAGTTCTTTTTAGTACAGTGGCTAGATTAAAGGGTCATGAAACCCCCCTGTTTTACCCTGGTCGTTCACACCTCAAAGCTCAAAAAACTCTTTTAAAATGGGCGTGTAAAGCTCTGGAAAAGTGGGAGTGTAGAGGGGGGGAAGAGGGGAGAGAACAACCAATGAAGCACAGACATACAACACACTCATTATACTGAATAATGAATATTAATATATGAGCACGGAGAGAATGACAACAAACTCCCAAGCAGAAGGGAGAACATAACTAACCAAGCACAAATATGTGTGCATAACTCCACGGTGCTGGTTATGTTTGGTGCAGGAGAATGTGTGAAAACTTTAAACACATACTTTATTCTGTATGACTTATGTGTCACGTGGCTAGTGTTATTAAACTTATCGTGAAGCTGAAACCGATCATATGCGCTCTGCCTGTATATCATAACAGTCGTATTTTTCATGTGTTCGTATTCAAACTCCAGTTCTGATCGCATCGAGAGCAAAATACAAACAACACTCATGTGCTGCTGTGCTGAGGGAAACAGCCTACGGCTCGCGTGTTTGAACGCAGCTAGAGCAGCAGAGGTGAATGAGCCGCACTTTTGTGACATTTGAATTCTCCGCTGTAATGCGATCTCACGCGAACATATTTTCCATTTGTGCTGGTAGATTACAGCAAAACAATCCACATGCACACAAACCTCTGCTCTGGTCGCGTCGCAGGAAAACACATTGTGTTGTAGTACTGAGGAAACGAGCACCAACGATATGTCTCTGAATGACAACAGACCGAGGCGAGAGAAGTGATACTTCCTCATGCATGTTGGGGATTAGTGTTGCTCCGACTCAGCTTTTCAAACCGGAAGACAGGAAACGCTCTGAAAAATGCATTATAAATAACATTATAATAACATTAATGAGTACCTTTAGTGTTTTCAATGATGTGCAGCCTATACATATCTGTTTACATCTCAAAAAAAGTGTTTTGGGGTTTCATGACCCTTTAACAAATAAACAGACATCACCAGAACAAAACATTTCATTACAGTTTAGTAGTGATGAATTTCTTTACTGAGAAAATCGAAAGTATCAGAAATACAATTGTAAATGTACAACCTTTAACAGAGTTTTATGATTCAGCCTCAATTATCGCCCCTCAAGAACAGTTGCAGTGCTTTACAACTATAGGACAGGAAGAGCTAAATAAACTTATCACTGCGTCTAAACCAACAACATGTTTACTAGATCCAAGACCCACTAAACTACTGAAAGAACTGTTACCTGTAGCAGAAGAGCCTCTTCTCAATATTATCAACTCGTCTTTATCTCTAGGTCACGTCCACGACCGTTCAAGCTAGCAGTTATTATTAAATTATTACATTATTAGCTAACTGCATTCTCTAAATTGTAATGTTGACATGCATTCTCTGTAAAGCTGCTTTGAAACGATATGTATCGTGAAAATTGCTATACAAATAAATGTGAATTGAAATTGAATTGAATGTTAACACACTGCTTTCAAAACTGCTTTTCATCACTGTAATAAAGCATGTCCATGATGTGATGCACTTTTAACCCACCTAGACATCTTTCTCTTAAAAACACAGCATGCTGTTTAAATCCACACACACAGACAGAAAAACGGTTTACTGAAGACAAAAAAGCTCTATTAAGGCCCACTGAAGTGTCTTTGAACACACAGCATATTCAGTGTGTTGACGTAATTTCCACTATAACAGGAAGACAGGGCGGGACATATCGAACAGCTCCTCCCCCTTTTTTTAAATAGCCAATAGCGTTTTGTTTATATCACAGCTCGGTAAAGCTTTAGTTTCCTTCTAATCTCTAACCGTTTCTCCTCATGATCTCCTCTATTTCGCTTTAAAATACAGCATTCTGTGCAGAATTCAGACCTCTTTTTCTGTCCGCCTTGAGAAAGTACGCCGATTTTCAGCTCTCCATACAGGATGCGTTTTGGTAGGCGTTCGTTGGACTCTCACAATATGTCCGGCCCAGCGGTGCTGAATTTTGCAGTATTGTAAGATGCTGGGCATGCTTGTCCGTTTGAGTATTTCTGTGTCTGGGACTTTATCCTGTCACTTCACCTTCAACAGTTTGCGGAGACAGCAGAGGTGGAAGCAGTTCAGGTATTTGGCGTGTCGCTGATAAACTGTCCATGTTTCAGAGGCGTAAAGGAGGGCAAACAGGACTACGGCTCTATAGACCTTCAGCTTAGTGGTCAGGCTGATCCCTTTTCGTTCCCACACTGATGGACGAAGCGCTGGCCTTGGCTACTCTAACGACTGTTTCATCATCGATACGCACGTTACACGAAAGGGTGCTCTCTAGGTGCAAGGGTGATGAAGATGACTTGCGCATGAATTGGATTAAAGTGAGGGAGAGGTGCGCAGCGTCAGCCTCACTCTCTCTTCCCGTGTCTGCCTGAGTCCAGTGGCAAGACAGATGTCAAGATGACAGGTGGAGGAACAGTGGATGACCATCAGCATTTCTACATGTCTGCTGAGCTCTTTGTAGCCCTCCACAGTGCATTGCTGGATCTGTATTCATGCCCATTGAAACCAATCAAGTGGTGACTTTCACGCCCCTTATGAAACAAAAATATATTGCAGTATATTGGAAAATATCATGTAATATATTAGGCAATATATTCTATATATGGGATTTAATATTTATATTTTCCAATATATTGCAATATGCATAGACCATATATGTATATATAATGATACATATAAAAAATATATTGCAATCAAAACCAAAAAAGGCACTATATTTTTACATGTGCATGTGCTATATATATATATATAATATATATATATATATATATATATATATATATATAGAGAGAGAGAGAGAGAGAGAGTTACATTTTATACTTTCCAAATAAACAATCATAGCATATGCATGGACATGCATGGTATAGCTATATAACCTAAAGAAATAGTGAAGACAAAAATCTGCATTACACAAGCAACAGTTTTATTGGAACAGAGTTGCAGAGACCACATTCGCCCTTACCTGAAATTAGAAAGATTATAAACATATTCATAGATTTTTTCAGTCATAAAAATGTACTTTGCCCTTTAATGTCAATCCTCCACACTGGATCTTGGAGGTATACATGCATAGAGGCTTGCATATTGTGGCAGATCAATTAGCATACATTTTCTTTTGAACAGTGTAATTCCATAATTTTACATATATTTAAAATGTATTCCACAATATTTGAACACATATCTGTACATATTTCATGTATTTAATTCCATATAATTGTACATATTTTAAAATATATTCTACCATATATTAAACATACATGTGACTATATCTTTACATATATTACCAAACATTTTCCCATATAAATCTAAATACATTATGGTGGATATTTATAAATATAATATTGCATATATTTTGGGATATATAAACACATATATATATATATTCATGTTCAATATATTGTAATATATTGAAAGCGGCAATCATTTGTATATTTTGCAATATATTGCAATATATTACATAAATATATAATATAGTGTATAATATATGTATCATCAATATATTATTCAATGTATTCAAATATAATATATTGGAAAATAAAAAGGGAAAATAATATATTACAATATATCACAATATATTTTAAGAAATACATTGGTAAATATATTTTCCTTTCGTAAGGGGCAGTCTCCAGATCCAGATCCAGCCAGATCCAGTCTTCACATGTTGGGTCTCAACTCACCATGTCACATGCTAACAGCTTCGAAGAGCCACTGGTGAGATTCACATGTGACAGATTGTACTGGATTATATGGTTACCAGCAGCAGGGAGACCCTGACCTGACATGTAGAAACTAGTGAATGTGGAACAAATGACTGATTTCAGCACAGCTTCAGTATCTGTTTATAGTGTATAATAAGAAGACACCGTCTCTTAATTATTCAGCATGTGATTCTTTCAAATGACAGACATGTCAAACTGTCAGATCTTGCAGTAGATGAGAGAGGCGTTTGTGGGTCTGAAGTGTTTGTTTTTGTGGTGTAAAAGTTCTGGTGTGTTGCATGGCTTTCCCCGCGATGCTGCCAGTGCTAGACTGCTGCGGGCGTTGGTTGGCCATCAACTACTGACACATCCAACTGTTTGTGTATGGCAAGCATTTTCTCGAGATGGCCTCTTCCCTGATCACATCCTGAAGCATTCAACAACACATTGTATCAAGATGCAACAGTGTGTTCGTATTCGATGCAGAGAACAAAATGCAAATGGCTGTGCACACTGGTGTCAAAAGTATTCACATTCAATACTCAAGTAGAAGTATAGATACTAGGGTTTAAAAATACTTCTGTAGAAGTTGAAGTATCAACTCAAGCTTTTTACTCAAGTAAAAGTGTAAAAGTACTGGTTTCAAAACTACTTAAAGCATAAAAGTAAAAGTAATGTAAGGAAAAAAATGCCATTAAGGACAAAAGCTTAGGCCGTGTCACAGTGTTAGGCACTCCACCTCCTCAAAATGTCATCAATAACCTTTATTGGAATGTAAATGTACATCCAAACTTAACTGCAGGAAACTGTGAGGGCAACGGACAAGAAAAATGCGGGTAGTTTTGGTGTACCCAGGGCAGTCTTAGTAACAATCAGGGCTTGACATTAACACCCGCCAACCTGCCAAATGCGGGTAGTTTTCAGCTGTTTCAGTTCACACCGCACTCGTCTGTTGGAGTTTGTTGGATAGGTGTGATAACCCTGTTGGCGTTGGTCGGAGTCTGTTTTTACCAGACTGAACATGTTTAATCGTCGTTTGTTTGGTCGTCTGAGCATCCAACAAACGGCAACAAACTCTCGGTGCGTTCCAAACGGGATATATCGCCCTCTGAAGGGCACTTTGGAGTGAAAACAATCATGGCCGCCATATTGAAGGGTTGTTCCAAACCGAAGTGCTCAAAACTGGCCACTTTAAAGGGCCCTTCGGAATGAAGGATTTCGAAGGGTACAACTGATGGACACTTTGGGCCCCCATAATCCTTTGCACAGGGAAGTTGTTTGATGTCACAGAATGGGTACAGGAGGCTCGGAGTTCGATTTTACCTATAAATGTATGTATAGTATTTTTCTATACTACTGTAGTATTTATACGAGTTAGATTTAGTACATTAATATGGTCAAAATGACATTGTACTTCAACAAAAATACTTTACAGCTCCCTTTATCAGTCCATTCAAATGTTTCAAATACATAGACACAATATACATTATGGTGCGATAAACCAAAAATAAATAAAAAAACTAACGTTAAACAAAGAGCGCAGCTTGCGCAATCTATCCTCCTTGACTGTCTCGTTAAGATGACGCAGAAGTGCGTTCCAAAAAAGGAGTATTTTTGACCCCTACACCCTTCATCCCTTCGAAGCTCTCACTCCGGAGGATAAACACTTTGAAGGGATTAGGGCACAGGGATGAGCCCCTCCGAATGGAACGCAGGGCCTGACGTAATCTGACAGCTGTTTGATCGCGCCCACGCCTCACGCGCACACAACAAAGCACTGGAAACGTGACATCGCAGCTTGTTCGTTATAAAAAATAAAATACAGTTTAAAAAAAAAACATATAAAAGGAACAATAGTCCGTAGTGCAATCCGTGCCATTCAGCAAGAGCACTGCTCCACTTCACCGAAAGAGAGAGGTATAACACCATGAGAGCAACGCAGGTTTACCTTCAGTTTTGTTTTATATTAATTAGTTTTGGCTTGTTTAGCTACATGGTTGTATATGACTATGGGTCACATAAATAAAAAGGGTCGCGCTAAAAAAAAGTTTAAAAACCGGTGTATACGCTAATTTATTCAAACGTCTCTCTACCGAACTACCTAGCTTAATTTGCGGAGGACGAAGAGAAAGCACCCGTTTGATAGCCTAAATGAGCCAGTAGTAGAGAAATAACTTTTAAGAAATAGGGTTTTTTTCCCTCCTAGGACTTTTTTCCCAGTGTTAGCACACTGGGTTTTTCTCCTAGGGGGTTTTTTCCACCCCTGGGAGTCAGCCGACATTGGCTTAATGTAGCACCATCTTGTATATGTTATATTACCACGCTTGCTTGTACAGCTTATTTTTAACCACTTCTCTTTTTTCTGTGCTTCTAATATGTAAAGCTGCTTTGAAACAATTACCAATTGTAAAAAGCGCTATATAAATAAATTTGACTTGACTTGACTTTTTTGAGTAACGACCCCCAACACTGTCGTCCTTGCTGGAGTGTGACGTGATTTGTGACATGTGCAGGTGTGATGGATCGCGTACAAACCAATAGGGTGTCAGAATGGTATATGTTTATTCTCATCCAACTACAATCAAATTCACTCTATCCATATGGCGCGATTTATCTGGATAGTTGTTTTTTTGTTTTTTTTTCAAGCCGGAATGAAAACAAGCCGGAATGAAATAGGAGTAACGAGGCTATTTTTAAAATGTAAGGAGTAGAAAGTACAGATAATTGTGCGAAAATGTAAGGAGTAGAAGTAAAAAGTTGTCTGAAAAATAATTACTCCAATAAAGTATAGATACCCGAAATTTCTACTTAAGTAAGGTAACGAAGTATTTGTACTTCGTTACTTGACACCTCTGGCTGTGCATTTATTTGTGTATTAAATTATAGCAAAGACCATGTGTATATTGTGTTGCATGTAACAGTAATTTTTTAACCACGCCCACACCCAAACTTCACAGCTTAACCACGCCCACTCCCCCTCACTCCACAGCTTAACCACGCCCACTTCCCACTCCACTCCACAGCTTAACCACGCCCACTCCCCTCCACTCCACAGCTTAACCACGCCCACCCTCACTCAACCACGCCCACTCACTTCACAGCTTTCCCGTAACCACGCCCACTCCCCCTCCACTCCACAGCTTAGCCACGCCCACTTCTGTAGCAGTTTTCAAAACTGTGCTGAGAACTGACTGCTGCTGAAACAGGGTTTCACGACCCTTTAATGCTGACATATTCACACTAAAAGATTTAAAAACTTGACTTGAAGTCAAACACAGAGTCTGTAGGAAGTTAGGATCAGGGTTAACTGTAGCAGTGTTTTCAGAGCTGTGATCTCACTGTTGAGCTTCAGAAACATTGTTACTCAGAACTCAGTTTCAGTGATCACCTCTGAACCAGTCTAGACTGCATCATTCTGATGTCACTTCCTCTTCTTTCTTTAAGTGCTGCATGACATTCAACTCTATCTTTCAGTGAACACCAATAACTGTGCTCTTGTGACCCGACTGTGAGAGAAGATGAAGTGTGTTAAAGTCATTAGTTTATCAAAGTGGATTTCTGAACTAACCAGAATAAAGTTATGTGAACATGAATGAATCATTTCATTATTAGTTTATCTTTGCTGCTGTTCATCATCTCATTACAAGCTCATGAATCACCATATTTGTGACAAACATCTCAGGAAAGGAGACATATTAAACAATTACAGAGGTTTAATTAAGAAAATGAGTAGAAATCATTCAAAATAAACAAAGATGAAATGTTAAAATGTAAATGTTAAAATTAAGTGCTATTTCATGTGTTTTGCTCAATATTGATATAGGCTGAGATCTGTTAGTGTTTAAAGTTATATTATTTTGGAATTTAAAAGGTTTTGTTAACTAACTTGAAAATATAAAACATTTAAAATGTAAATTATTATAAAATATAACAAATGTGTTACATATATATTTTTAACATATATGTGTTTGTACTGCATGAGTAAACCTATCTGCAATATATTATGCATGCAGTACCATATCTGATCACATATAAATCTATATATTATGAAGTATGTTACTGAATATAAAATTACATACATTATAATATATTAGTAAATATATTATCAGATATTTTTCAATATATGAAAAGCAATTCCTTGTGTATTATTCAATATATTGCAATATATGCATAGACCATATATGTATATATAATGATACATATAAAAAAATATATTGCAATCAAAACCAAAAAAGGCACTATATTTTTACACATATTACCAAAACATTTTCCCATATAAATCTAAATACATTATGGTGGATATTTATAATATATATTGCATATATTTTGGGATATATAAACAATATTATATAAATGTTCAATATATTGTATATATTTGAAAGCGGCAATCATTTGTATATTTGCAATATATTGCAATATATTACATGAATATATAATATAGTGTATAATATATGTATCATCAATATATTATTCAATGTATTCAAATATATAATATATTGGAAAATAAAAGGGGAAAATAATATATTACAATATATCACAATATATTTTAAGAAATACATTGGTAAATATATTTTCCTTTCGTAAGGGACAGTTCTGCATTTCTCAAGTTCAAAGTACAGTCTCACTTCTTCCATTATTTGCAAATTAGAAGTTATGTTAAGAAAAATATTCCACATTTTATAAATAAACCTGAAAACCATATTATTTATGAACTTTTATCTTCTAATCCTGAAACTAGACATTTGGTATCTCATTTTGTTCATGCTTTTACAACACCTATGTGCACCAAACACCTTAAAACAGCCTGGTCTACTGACGTGAACGACGACGTGTCTGATGAGATCTGGGAAGAAGGCCTGTCGAGAATAAAGAGCTGTTCTGTTAATTCAAGATATAAATTAATCCAATTTAAAGTTATGCATCGCATTCATTACTCCAAAACTAGATTGAACAAAATATTTCCCTCCATTTCCTCTCAGTGTGATAGGTGCAAGATGGTGGAGGGGACATTGGCACATTTATTTTGGTTTTGCCCTACTCTGTATGATTTTTGGTCTAACATTTTTGAATTGTTTTCAAGCGCATACAGAATTAACATTCAGCCTGACCACAATCTGGCTATTTTCGGCTATTCTGATGTTATGGATACTATCCCTCATACTCATCAGCACGCTCTAATGGTAGGCTTAATCGCAGCCAAAAAGGTAATACTCCTCAATTGGAAAACTTCACAAGCTCCTTGTTTCAAAGATGGTTAAATGAGATGCTTTATTATCCAATGGAACAGTTACGTTTTGGTGAGCTGGCTCAAAAAAAGATTTGAAGCCACATGGGGACCTCTCTTGAGACTTTTGGAAGTTTAAAAATAATATACTCTGTAATTATCCCCTTCTATTTATTTATTTATTTATTTTTGATTTTGTATCAGTTTTAATTCTCTTCTCCTTTGGTGATATAACTGATCTACAAAAACAACTGTGAATATTGTCAATTATGTTTTTTTCTCAATAATTATTTTGTATATATTTGCAGACTGAGGCAATCCAGATGTTTTTTTTTTTCTTCTTTTTTTTCTTTTCCCCCTTTTTTTGTGTAAATGTGTGTCCTTGTTGTCTCATGTTGGTTATTGTTTTATACCTTGTGTTTTGTTAATAAACTTCAAAACTCTAATAAAATATATTATATATATATATATATATATAATATATAAAAAAAAAACCATTGAAATGTGGAAATCTGTGTTGAGGACATCTAAAACATACAACGATTCATGAATGAAACATTCAAATGCACAAACATTGATGAATCTGTTGAGGTTTCAACACTGAATTCAAGTGAGAGACTGATGGTGTGACAGTGATCATGTGATCATGAACCTTGTGTAGAGCTGCTGCTGTAGTTTGGCTTGATTTCTTCAACAGAATGAATCAATACTGAACTTAAGCTGGACAATCACACTGTTTTAGCTGCTGTACAGCCAAAATCATGTTCCTTCTGTCTCTGTAAAGCTATACTTTGACACAATCTGCATTGTAAAAGTGCTATATTAATAATAAAGGTGACATCAGTCAAACGTACACAACAATAGAAACTAAGTGTGAGTACCACTTGGACAACTGAGCTAAGAGAGCTGGTTAGGGCAGTGTAGTGAAGCGAGTGCCAATACTCGCTTTGGGGGAGGGGAAAAGTAACGGGAGTCCGTGAGAGGAAAAAAAAAAAATAAAAAATAAAAAAATGATGGCTTACTCGCACAGCACTTCCGTGCAGGGTGTACTTTATTTACAGTGCCAGAAATAAAGCAGTCCACAGTGAAGTCTATGTACAGGTGCACACAAAAACCCAAAGTACCAAAACAATAAACAAAAAATAAAGACGAAAACTGTATCCACAATATACAATGGTTTTGGGGTTTTGCTTGAGGTTCCACCACAACACTCTCGCCGACTTGGTTAACAAGTAATGAATGTGAGTCTAGCCTCCCCTTTTATATGACAGACTCCACCCCCTTTTGGCATAATTCATTAAAAGGGTAAGTATTAAACATTGGACATTTTAAATCTTTCATAAGACTCACTAAATCAACCTTAAACAATAATTCTCACGGGCAATTCAAATAATATATCATTGTCCTCAATAACAAAAACACGTAATCTTTCAACACATATTTTACATAATCTCCCTACCCCACACAAGACAATGGTTTAGCCGGCTTCCGGTTGCGCTGCGCCGGCGCGACCATCCGTTACGTCATAAACAGGCGCCCTCCGTGTGCTCTGTTTGGCCGACACAGCGTTTACCCACCGAAAGACCGACTAAACCCAGACAAACAAACAATTGAATGAAGACAAAACACAAGACAAAGACGATGTGTGTGTGTATAAGGATCGGGCATGAAACTGTGTTAAAGGGAAATGTGATGTGGAGGAATGTCCATGGGCCATCGGCCCGGCGTGTGCACCCGCTTTGCCGATGGCAGAAACAGCAGGTAAGGAGAGGGAAATGGAGCGTGAATGGGGTATGTATTTAGGTGCGTGTGTGTGTGTGCGTGCGTGCCCAGCGGGGAATATCTACTTTATCACATCACCTCCCCCTTCTCTCGGCCGCGTACTGTCCAGGGTACCGCGACAGGTAGTCGGCAACCACATTTTGTCGTCCTGGTCTGTGCCGCACACTGAATTTGTAGGGTTGGAGGCTTAGGTACCACCTCATTACTCTGGAGTTGTGGTCTTTCATTGTCTGAATCCACGTCAGTGCTCTGTGGTCTGTGACCAGATCAAACTCCCTCCCCAGGAGATAATATCTTAGACTTTCAAGGGACCACTTGATAGCGAGACATTCCTTCTCCACAGTCGAGTACCTGGTCTCCCTGGGCAACAGCTTCCTGCTGATGTAGACCACTGGCTTTTCTGCTCCCACCTCCCCCTGGGCCAGGACAGCCCCAACTCCTGTGGCTGAGGCATCTACCTGGACCAGGAATCTCTGGTTGAAGTCAGGGCTTTGCAGGACCGGACTGGAACACATTCTCTCTTTGAGAGTTCCAAAAGCTAGCTCACAGTCCTCGGTCCACTCAATCGGGCTCTTTGCCGTTTTTGCCAGCAGGTTAGTAAGCGGTGTAGCGATGGTGGCAAAGTCAGGAATGAATCTCCTATACCAACCCACCAGGCCTAGAAAGGATCTCATCTCCTTCTTCGTTTTAGGCCGTGGGCTTCTTTGGATGGCTTCGACTTTGTCCACTTGGGGTCTCAGTTTGCCATTGCCCAGGTGATAACCCAGGTAACTGGTCTCCTGCCTTGCCCACTCACATTTCCCGACGTTGAGGGTGAGTCCTGCCTCCTGGATTCGTCTTAGGGTATCTTTTAAATGTCTCAGATGTTCCTCCCAGGAGTTACTGAAGATCACCACATCATCCAAGTAGGCAGCTGCCCACCCCTCACATCCCTGAAGCACTTGGTCCATCAGTCGTTGAAACGTGGCAGGTGCCCCATGCAGGCCAAAGGGAAGAACTGTAAAATGGTACAGCCCAATCGGTGTCCTGAAGGATGTACTGTCTGGAGTCATTGTCAAGGGGCACCTGCCAATACCCCTTGCACAGGTCCAGGGTGGTAATGAATCGGGCCTTTCCAATTCTCTCCAGCAAGTCATCTATTCGCGGCATGGGGTAAGCATCCAGGGGTCCAGCCGTATAGCAGCTCGAAAGGGGAGTAACCGGTTGAAGCTTGAGGTACCTCTCGATAAGCAAACAGTAGAAATGGAAGCCATTTATCCCAGTCACGTCCCGTGTCTGACACAAACTTCCGCAGCATATTTTTCAACGTCTGATTAAACCGCTCCACCAAGCCATCTGTCTGTGGATGATAGGCACTGGTCCTTATGGCTGTGATGCCCAACTGGTGGTGAAGCTGCCCCATTAGCCGCGATGTGAAGTTTGTCCCTTGGTCTGTCAGAATCTCCTCAGGGATTCCTACCCTGGAGAACAACTGTACAAGGGCTTGGATGATCTTTGAGGTGGTAATGGAACGGAGTGGGAAGACCTCAGGGTATCTGGTTGCGTAGTCACATATCACCAGGATGTATTGGTGTCCCGCACTGCTCCTCTCAAGTGGCCCCACAATATCCATGGCGATGCGCCTGAATGGAGTAGAGATAACAGGGAGAGGGTACAAAGGTGCTCGGCCCCGCTGTGACACAGCACTGGTCTTTTGACATGTTGCACATGTGTTACAGTATGTCTGTACGTCAGTGTAAAGTGACGGCCAATGAAAACGTGAACTGATGTGAGTATATGTTTTCTGCTGTCCCAAGTGACCAGCCCATGGAATGGTGTGTGCGAGGTGCAAGACAAGTGGTCTACAACATTTAGGAACAATTAAACGAGTAACATCATTAGTTTGCAGGTACAACACATCATTCAAAATCACATACTTTTCATCACACAGGTTCGAATTTTCCCCCCTGGCAGCTTTTTCAAACAGTGACTTAAGCGACTCATCCTTTCTTTGAAGTTCCCCAATGTTCTCTGGGATCCTCCAGTCATCAGCTTTGAGGCCCTCCACAGAGGTCTCAGGGACTGGAGAACCCAGGTACTTTTCGAGCCGACGTTGTCGACGTGGTTTTCTTGGGCCCTTGGTCCCGCCCTGCAACAGACTACTGTGCAAGTCTGGCAGTGGCTGCAAACCTGCTCTAACTTGAGCCCGGGTAAGAGCAGGACATGATTTAGAAACAATGGCAGAAGTAACAACAGTCTCAGAGTTCATGGAGGCTTGTAGCAGTTCATAAAGTATGGGTAAGTCTCTTCCTAAAATCATATCAGCAGGCAGATCATCAACTATAACAACATTCATCAGAAATGACTGTTCTTGTGCACACACAACTACTTCAGCTCTGGGGTACTGCCTCACATCCCCATGCACACACTGGACAGTTGCGGTGCTTGCATAGTCAACATTTGACACATAACATGGCTTTAGGAGGGACAGGGAACTACCGGTGTCCAACAGTGCTTTCACAAAATGTCCATCAATAGTTACATCACACAAAACTTGACTCTCCCCTCTAAAGTCAGTATCTTTGTCCTCTTCCCTAGGGACATAACAAAATCCTGTCAGCTTAGCTTTACGAGCAGGACATACTGCGGCTTTGTGCCCCGGCTGCTGACAGTAAAAGCATATCAGTTCTTTTCCCCCTGTTGACTTGGGGCTTTGTGTATTGTGTTCAGCACGACCCTCTCAGTCCCAAAGTGAGTACGAACAGTACCTTAGATGGTTGAGTGCGTGGACCTCCGCAATGAGCATTCTGGTATTGCTGAGCCAGCTTAGCCGCCGCCAGTCCAGACGTTGGCTCATGCTCCCTTACCCAGGTGCGAGCATCATACGGAAGCACCCGTAGTAACTGTTCAAGGATGATGGCCTCGCCTATCTCCTCCTTGGAGTGCTCCCTTGGCCGTACCCATCGCTGATACAGGTTCTTTAGGCGATGGTATGTCTCAGATGGTGATTCTCCAGCTGGAACAGTAGGTGATCGGAACCTTTGCCGGTAGGTTTCTGGCGAGATGTTGAATTTTTCCAGCAACGCCTCCTTCAGATCATCGTACACCTCTGCCTGTTCCTCATCCATCGCCAGGTATGCTTCCAACGCTTGCCCCGTCAGTAAAGGAACCAGATGATAGCTCCATTCCTCCTCAGGCCACCTCCAGCTCCTAGCCAGACGCTCAAACCGCCGCAGATAATTCTCGATATCCTCCCCCTGCTGGAAGATCGGCATCTTTGGTTCAGCTCGCTGCATTGGCCCTCTGAGCACAGGAACACTTGGGGAGTCTCTGTCGTGTGCTGTTCTGCGTTGTGTGGATATCCTCTGCGTAGCTGGTGTTGGAAGCTCCATTCGCGGGCTCTCACCGTCAGACAAAGTCCCAGCAGGTTGAGTCGACTGCAAGATGGACTCACGTAGACCCCGGAGCTCCTGCAGATATCTCTCCTCTCTCTCCTGCTGTGCGTCTAGGAACTGACGCATCAGGGAAACCATTCCCTCACCAGCTGCAGCGACTGGAGTGACTGGCTCAGTCTGTGGTGAGCTAGACTTTCTCGAGGTACCAGGAAGCCCTGCCATCACTTCCTCTTCCTCTGTAGTCTCCGCCGAATCCCAAGCCTCATCCTCCATCGTCGCCTTCTTCACCTGTGACCGCAACCCAGCCCTGGGTTTCTTGCCTTTTGGCGCTGTTTTGCGAGTAGCCATCCCACCGCTGCCACCAAATGTAGTGAAGCGAGTGCCAATACTCGCTTTGGGGGAGGGGAAAAGTAACGGGAGTCCGTGAGAGAAAAAAAAAAAAAAAAAAAATAAAAATGGCTTACTCGCACAGCACTTCCGTGCAGGGTGTACTTTATTTACAGTGCCAGAAATAAAGCAGTCCACAGTGAAGTCTATGTACAGGTGCACACAAAAACCCAAAAGTACCAAAACAATAAAACAAAAAATAAAGACGAAAACTGTATCCACAATATACAATGGTTTTGGGGTTTTGCTTGAGGTTCCACCACAACACTCTCGCCGACTTGGTTAACAAGTAATGAATGTGAGTCTAGCCTCCCCTTTTATATGACAGACTCCACCCCCTTTTGGCATAATTCATTAAAAGGGTAAGTATTATACATTGGACATTTTAAATCTTTCATAAGACTCACTAAATCAACCTTAAACAATAATTCTCACGGGCAATTCAAATAAATATATTCATTGTCCTCAATAACACAAAAACACGTAATCTTTCAACACATATTTTACACATAATCTCCCTACCCCACACAAGACAATGGTTTAGCCGGCTTCCGGTTGCGCTGCGCCGGCGCGACCATCCGTTACGTCATAAACAGGCGCCCTCCGTGTGCTCTGTTTGGCCGACACAGCGTTTACCCACCGAAAGACCGACTAAACCCAGACAAACAAACAATTGAATGAAGACAAAACACAAGACAAAGACGATGTGTGTGTGTATAAGGATCGGGCATGAAACTGTGTTAAAGGGAAATGTGATGTGGAGGAATGTCCATGGGCCATCGGCCCGGCGTGTGCACCCGCTTTGCCGACGGCAGAAACAGCAGGTAAGGAGAGGGAAATGGAGCGTGAATGGGGTATGTATTTAGGTGCGTGTGTGTGTGTGCGTGCGTGCCCAGCGGGGAATATCTACTTTATCACAGGCAGTTAGGGCAGCTGGTGAGGAAGTGTTGCTCTGTGTCCAGTAGGGGCAGATGCGTCTCTCTCTGGGCAGCAGTTCTGTCTGTATCTGCCCGTCTCTACAGTCAGCGTGTGATTGCTCAGTCTGTACCTCGTCATTATTCTTCTTCATTTACAGTCTTTCACTGTACTCAGATATTCTGCTGTGCTGTAGTCGCTATTTAGGGCCAAATAACATTCAAGTTTACTTTGTTTTTCTGTTGTTTCAATTTTTTTTTGTGCTTTTGTAACTCTGTGTTTGAGGGTGTCAGTGTCCTGAGGCTGGCTGTTGTTAGTCGTGTTAGTTTGTTTTTGCAGCCTCAGGATCATCTGAATCAGGGGCTTTTTTCAGTGTTCACTTCATGGTCTTTAAGGGCTTTAAAATGATAAGAGTTGGGATCACTCGTTTTTAGATGTTTCCAAAATTTCATGGCTCATTTCTCAATGCATGTGTTGTTCGGTGTGTTCCTCTGGACTCTCAGGATACTCTTACAGAACTCGGCATGCAGGGCTTCTGTTGGGGTTTTGTCCCATTTGTCAAATTCGTGGTTCACCAGAGGACCCCAAACTTCACTGCCATATAGTGCAATCGGTTCTAGGACTGATTGGAATATTTTGAGCCAGATTCTGATTGGTATTTCAGTTTGGATTGATGTTTTGATGGCATAGAAGGCCCTTCTTGCTTTCTCTTTCAGTTCATTCATGGCCAAATTTAGCTTTCCAGTTGCACTTATTTTCAGCCCGAGGTATGTGTGCTGTAGACCCTCATCTGTTGGAGACAGCAGGACCAGATCATCTGCATACAGGAGGAACTTTATAGTCATGTAGTGTGAGATCAGGTGCTGCTGATTGTTCTAGTTGTTTCTCCAGTTCATTAATGTAAATATTGAAGAGGGTCGGTGATAGTGGGCAGCCCTGGCTGATACCTCACCCTGGAGTGAAGAACTCTGTTTGTTTATTGCCAATTTTAACAGGGCATTGATTGTTTGAGTACATTGTTTTTATAATGTTGTATGTTTTACCCCCCGATACCTGATTCTAGAAGTTTAGACAGAAGACCTTCATGCCAAACTGAATCAAAGGCCTTCTGGAAATCTACAAAGCAAGCACAAATTTTGGTTTTGTTTTGGTTGATGTATTTGTCGATCAGGGTGTGTAGGGTGAAGATATGGTCTGATGTTCTATAATTTGGTAAGAATCCAATCTGACTTTTGCTCAGGACATTGTGCTCTGTAAGGAAGTGTTATGAGTCTCGTGTTGATGATACTGCAGAACATCTTCTCCAGATTACTGCTCACACAGATGCCCCTGTAATTGTTCGGGTTGATCTGTCTCCACTCTTGAATATGGGCATTATGAGTCCTCTATTCCAGGTGTCGGGAAATGACCAACACTCAGAACCAAGTTGAACAGTTTCATTATGGCCAATCTGAATTTGTGATTTGTACTTTTAATCATTTCGTTTAGGATGCCGTCAGGTCCACTTGCCTTTTTTGTTGGCAGGGCTTGTATTTTATCCATCAGCTCTTTTTCCAGTGATTGGGTAATCTAGCGGATTTTGGTATTTGCCAATTATATTTTCTATATGATTTAATTTTTTATATGTAATAAATTTCATTTTTGTGTGAACTAACCTTTCAACACTAGTCTGAGATCTGCAATAAAGACACTCAGCAGCAGGAGGTGCCAGAGACTCACAACCAACACAACACACACACTTACTGACCAACCCAGCACACACTGTGGGTCAATGTGATTGTGAGTTTAGTGATAAACATCAAGGAATGAGAGGAAGAGATTCAAAACAAAGTTATACGGAGCTACAGACACAAACCAGACAGGAGCAATCGATCCACCTGTGAAACCATTCAGCTGTTCAAGATCATTTGTGATGATTTCACATCTGAAAGAGAGGCGCTCGTTTTCTGTGTACACCTTCATTCTGTGAATCACACATGAGAAATGATCGCAAGATCACATTTAGGATGGTTTGTGTGACACATTTTATAAATGAGGCCCATATTGTGACAGACATCTCAGGAAAGAGACATATTAAACAATTACAGAGCTTTAATTAAGAAAATGAGAAATCATTCAAATGAACAAAGATGCTAAAAACAGAATGAAAAAGACAAGATATGAGAATCAGCAAATCATCTTCATCACACAGAACAGAGAGAGGATTTTACAAACAGTCTGTCCATTACTGTATTTAATATTATATTTAAAGCAGTTTATATATGAAGCACAGAAAATGACATTCAACACTGTAGGAAAATATCCATCAAACCATATAAATGAACATAAATCTGGCCTTTTATTTGTACAAGATATTTGAATCTAAACTTGATGGTGTCACTATTTCTTCAGGGATTTTTCTGTTTTCTGAGAAGAAGAAAATCAACAATGAACAATCCTCTGTGAGTTTTTGCTGTTTTAAATCTTGTTTCAGATGGTCTCCAAACTCAGCAGTATTTTATTGTAATATTGTAGGCATCTCTATTTCCTCTGGGTGCTGCGAGTCCTTCCTCCCTGCAAAATAAAAGCATTGACTGACCTCTCGTATGTGTTTTTTACCATGATTGCAGATTGTTCCAGATCAGATGAGTGTGAATCATCAGATTGTGTGAAGCTCAAACTCACCAGCTCTTCTTGCACAGATGTCTGAAGAAGATCACAGTAGGAGCAGCAAACACTGCCATCTCAACAATAATCACAATCACTGCAGGAAAATGTGTGGAAGAAGAGAAGAGAGAAACTGGACATGACTGAAGTCAAGGGGATTCAACTATGAACAGTTATTGATGAAGCATTTACAGACTGACTGATAGTTTAATGGTGTAAAGCAGTAGAAATGAAGGTCGTACCTCTGAATAATGATCCAGCAGTCACACTGACTTCATTTCTGATGCTGTGTCAGCTGGACCTGTGGATCACGTCTGTTAGTTCACTTCAACACATCATGACACATATAATGAAGTGAGAGATGATGATGTGTGACAGTGATCATGTGATCATGAACCTTGTGTAGGAGCTGCTGCTGTAGTTTGGCTTGATTTCTTCTCAGAGTTTGAGCTGCTGACTGGAATCAGAAGATGAATGTTCAGATGTTCATCTGTAGGACATTAACATCATTTTTACAGTATAATAGTTGTTTCTCACCTGAATATTGACAGTGTATCTGACTGAGGTCTTGGATTGATTTCTGAGAATAAGCTGACATCTCCACTCTCTGTTGTCATCTTCATTCAGGAGTGTTGTAGTCAGAGTGATGATACAGTGATCTGATGAGATAATATCTGATATCTGGAGTCTGTCGTCAGATCAACACCAGCCTGATTCACCACAACAGCTGAAGTCCCTCATAATCGACCAAATCATCACAGGAGAATCTATAATCAGAATACATCTGACAGGAGAGAGTCACAGAGCGACCTGGACTGATCTCAGTCTGTGAGGATGATGATGATGATGATGATGATGATGATGGAGACACTGAAACTGAACACAAGACACAAATCACAGAACTCTTCAATCATCATGTGAGTTTAAAGGGAGAATCTGCTCTTTTTAAATTGATCACATTATCATAAACTTACCATGAAGAACATGCAGATAAACACGTGCTCAGTCCTTGTTGTTCTCCATTCTCATATTGTCTGCAGATGTAAGATCCAATATCTCTGTGATGTTCTTGATGTTCAGAGAGCAGTCAGACCCAGACTCAGTCTCTCATGTCTCTCTGTTCTTTATTCTTTATCCCTCCATCAATCAGTTTAATTGCGGAATGTCTGTTATAGTAGATCCATGTAGGTGATTTGCAGTCAGAAAGAGTATTATTACAGGACAGACGGACATTTTCACCAGAACTGATGAACACATCATCCACTCCACTGGTACCTGAAACACAGTATATTTGAGTGATCATTATGATAATATTAATAAATGAAGACATGAACATATCAGCAATAAATCAGTCAATTCAAGTCTT
>JAOTNS010003226.1:0-14436 GCA_028476615.1 Culter alburnus | reverse complement strand
AAATAGTTGGTAGACAATAAATTGGCCAAACAATTTCACATGTAGAGCTTGCTGAAGACACAGAAGCTGAATGAGTGTTTTTCGGGTAGGCTTTATAGTTCCTGGTCAGTGACGTCAGCCACCTATGATGTTCCGTCACCCTATTGGACTGATTTCATACGTGCTTCATGACACAATCACGCAGAGGCGTTCCCAAAGCGTTTGACGCAGCAGAAGTTCCATTGAAAGGGAAATGGAAGCAAACAATCTTCAGGAGATGGACTAGCCAAAACAACAAACAAAATGATTACTTACTATTGCCCTTTCTCTAGCTCAGCATTCCTGTTCAATTCAGTAATGGGCAGAATCTCAGATTATGAACAGTTAATTGAATATCCTGATCCTTTACCAAAATGCTTAACAAATTATGAACTGACAGAAGTGATGAAGATGGTTTTTGTGATATATAAAAGAATGTTGTCCACATATAAATGTATATTATAATGGTGATGTTTTGATTTGATTCCATATATGTTATGTGATTGTCATATTGCAGCAACAAAGAGTTGAATGAAAAGAGCAAAGAGATGCAGTGATAGTGGGCAGCCTTGTCTGGTACCTCTTTTTAAGTAAAACTGATTGATAATACCACTAGTTAGATGCTGTTAGTGTATTACAGAGTTTTTTAATCCAGCTGATGACATATGATTTAAAACCAAAGTGACTGAGTACAGTGAAGAGAAATTACCATTCCACCCTATCAAAGGCCTTTTCTGCATCTAAATATAAAATTATCTGCATCTAAAGGAAACTGTTTAAGCTAAGATTATTTCTATGTTGTTCACTCAACTTATAAAATAGCCTTTTCTTTTATTTTAAAATCCTTGTCTCAGTTTTTACACAAATGAATGACTGCATTCATCAACCCTGTTACCAAAGTTACTGTAAGAAGAGATTTTGCTCAAGTTACACTTACAACCTGTCAGCCCATTCTGGAAAGTTCATTTACTTCAAACATTTTGGTGTTTACAGTTTATTCCTAAAAATAACAATGTTGTAAACTATATTGAAATTCTGGAAACATTTTGAAACTGTGAAGCAGATATTGAATAATGTAAAATAAATATTTAGTTTGATCTGATGTTGACATTAATATGAAAGTTTCTCAAACTTCTCTTTACTGAACCTTTTGTGAGAAAAGAACATTATGTCTCATTTCATAGTTTGATGTTTCTCTAATGTGCAGAAGTGCTTGAATCTTTCTATCATATTTTAAAAATGATAAATAAATGTATAAAAGTTTGACACCGGAAACATAAATTGCTTTGTGGTGCTGTTAATTTTTTAAAGTTTTTCCATCTAATTATATGAATGCATTATATATAGTTACTAGAAAATCAAATTTTATATGGATGTTATGCTGCTGTAGTTATTTATCTTGTAATGGTGCCATTAGTGTTGTTTTGTTATTGGAGTTATCCGTGTCATATTGTGAGAATATAAAAAGTATTATCCTCTGACTCATGATAATCAGTTTCTAACAGCAAACACTCAGAATAAAGTGAGATGATCTGAATGTCTTTGAATGAGTGTTGAGTCTGAGGATCATCAATATTAACAGAAACTGCTGAAAACACTCTTTATTTCATGTCAATAGTTCCTGTTTTCACCTCATTTATTATGCTGATGTCTTCAGATCTGCTGTAATTGACACTTAAAGCTCATTTCATTGCTGTCAACAGACTGAGGGATTTGAGGACTACAAATATCTACATTTATCTTTTCTTTATGCTGCATCTGTTTTTCTTATCTTATATTTGAAATTTACATTATTTATATTCTCTTATCAAGACATCAAGATTGTTAAATATTTTTTTTATTCTGTGGCTTCACTTTCTGACTTCTCTGTGTCTTGGGATTTTTCCATTGTGCAGCTCATGTGCCTACCTAGACAAAACAACAAGTAGTAGTCCTTCGACACACTGACCTCTCACACGTAACCAGAAGTTGAAGACACACACACATTTACGCACATACCATTTCTATTTGTTATATATTTGTGAAATCATACATGGTAGGTACATGGTGATGTCATATGATGGATGCTCAAGCCATCCTGGAGATTGTTGTTTGACCTATGTCTATAAATAGGACCCTTCTTTATGAATAAATCTGAGAATGCTTTGTACCACACTTGCTCTGTGTCTGCTGGTCATTCTCCCGAGATCTTGCGCTGCTGCTGCCCACACATCACAGGGGTTGAGGCGCCTGTTTCTAACTGATGACTGGAATTACAAATATTCTACCTATTACTGAGATTTGATCTAACAAGATAAAACACACAGTAACTGATATAATTTGTATTTTGGGGTCAGCTTCTAGTGCGTTCATCATCAGTGAGCTCCTCCACAGCAGTTCATCAATAAATGCTGGAATATTCCCATCAGACGAGCATCAGAGCATCAGGAGAGCTGAAATCTGCAAAGACTGAGTTTATTAAAGAGGACAGTGAGAACATGAGTGATCCAGAACCCTGCAGAATGAACACACTGAAGATACTGAAGAACAAAGAGGTTGGGTTATTCTTCATTCATTCATGATGCTGACACATTCATGATAGAAAGATTCAAGCACTTCTGCACATTTAGAGAAACAGTCAAACTATGAAACGGTACAGAAGTTTCTTGTTTGTGTTCAACAAATGTCAGTAAAAGGAGGTTTGAGAAACTTCATACTGATTTTCAACGTCAAGTCAAGTATATTATTTTAACTGATTTATTTTATATTATTTATGTCACCATAATTCTGGACAGTTTTCAATATAGTTTACATAATTGATTTTAAGAAGTAATCAGATTTATAGTTACTGATGCATTTATCATAAATTATAGAAGTTTTCATACTCAGAGCTCACTCTAAACCGTGTCATGTGCTTGTATAAAATCATAATAATGAGTAGAGATGCACCAAAACCAAATATAATGAAACACTTGGCCGAATACCGAACATGTTTTTAACAAATTTTTTCTGATTTATTTTGCAAATGTTTTCACTTTTGTATAAATTAAATTAGCTTTTAATTTTGTCTTGCTTTTCAAAGAAGAAATCAATTAACCTAACATTTTAAAATATTATTTTACACTGAACATTTTTCAACATTCCAGCAGACATTTTACCAACAAAGCTCAATATAACTGAATCCTCTGGGGTCTGAGGGGGTTTTGGGGCAGAAGTTTTGACATGCCCTGATATTTGTGCTTTTATCAGTTTCTTAAAAACATTTTCATGGCTAAAGTCTGATTCCACTGTATTCAGCACAATGATAGACATGATAGATGATCGCACCGGCGCCTCCATGTCATGCAGTAAACACGCTCTCCACACAAACACATGGACATGAGCCAGATAACAGCACACATTGAGTGAACTAGACTAACATTAGAGCGAGAGGATTGTAAAGTTACTACTGCTTACATGTTTCAAGTGATAAGCCATATTTGAGGTCGATGAATGATGGGTGAATGTTTGGGTTTCCTGCTAAGTTTTTTGCGACTAACCGACTAATCAAATCTTTATTTATTTTACTTATTCGATTTATCTTTTGTAAGACACTTTTAGTGTCAGAATGGCTGTATGTGGCGAGGGCGTGAAGCATCATGAATAATGCTGTGATTCACACCTGAGGAGACAAAGACCCTCCGCTGGGCCTGTCCATGACGAATGTGAAGAACTAGAGAATGAATGTGAGGAGACTTGATGATTTAATGTGCTGTTTGTAGATTATTCACAAAATCAAGTTTACTTTAGAAGAAGTCATCTAACTATACATATTCTATGTGAATATATAGTAAAATTTAATTTATTCATGTGATTAAATTTGAATTTTCAGCATCATTACTCCAGTCTTCAGAGTCACATGATCTTTCAGAAATCATTCTAATATAAAAATTTATTTGATGAACAACATTATTATCTAACATAATATTAACTTTAAAAAATAGACAATAGTGGCATAATTTGGGCTCCAACTTTTAGATTGACATTTAATTTATTTTACTGAAAAGTTTTTAATTATTAAGGGACTGTCACACTAGACCTATGATGATTTGATACACAAGATGCCTTATATTGTGTTACATAATGACATAATGTTACAAAAGCCGTCCATTTCCAATAAATGTTGTTCTTTTGAATTTACTGTTTATCAAAAAACAGGGTTTTCAACATTGTTTCTTGAGCAGCAAATCATCATTTCTCACCACTCAAACATGGGATTTGTGCCTATAATGTTTAAAAAATAATAATTGGAAGATTTACTGAAAATAAAATTAAGCATTTATTTATTTTTTCAGACCTGATGGAAGTGAAGGAGGAGAGTGAAGAACTGAGTGAAGTGGAGGAGAAACATCATGTCAAACCAGGAGAAAAACCTTTGAGTTGCTCAAAGACTAAAAAGACATTTTTAAAGAAAAGAAGAGCCAAGAAATCTGCACCTGCACTCAGTGTGAAAGAGTTTCTCAACAAAACAAAGTCTTGAACTTCATATAAGAGTTCATAGTGGAGAGAAGCCATTCACATGTGATCAGTGCGGGAAGAGATTCACACGTAAAACTAATCTTGATGATCACATGAGAGTTCACACCAGAGAGAAGCCGTTCAAGTGTGATCAATGTGGGAAAGGTTTCAGTCAATCTGCACATCTCAAAAGACACATGAGGATCCACTGGAGAGAAGCGTTCAAGTGTGATCAGTGTGGAAATAGTTTCACAGACAAATCGAGTCTTTATGTTCACATGAGGATCCACACCGGGAGAAAAGCCTTATGTGTGAACATTGTGGAAAGAGATTCTCAAAGAAACATCGTCTGGATGTTCACATGAGAGTTCATACTGGAGAGAAGCCGTACGCATGTGATCAGTGTGAAAAGAGATTCACATACAAACATTATCTTGAGCTTCACATGAGAGTTCATACTGGAGAGAAGCCATTCACTTGTTATCAGTGTAGAGCTTTAAACAATTAGCACATCTTACAGAAACACATGAAAGTTCATACTGGAGAGAAGCTGTACGCATGTGATCAATGTGGAAGGAGCTTCACACAATCAGCACACCTTAAAAAACACATGAGAATCCACACTGGAGAGAAGCCGTTCACATGTGATCAGTGCGGCAAAACATTTCCTGTGTCATCAGACCTGAAGAAACACCTGAGAGTTCATATGAAGGAGCCGTTCACATGTGATCAGTGTGGAAAGAGTTTCAGTTTTAAAAGTCACCTGAAGATACACATGAAGATCCATGCAGTGGAGAAACCACATCACCACAGTCTGAAATCACAGTAAGAAGTTCATCTGTATATACTGAGTTAGTTTCCTAACCCACGAGCAACAGCACATTTTCACACATACATGTTTGGCATGGAAATTCAGTCAGTTTTTCACAGTTGAGTACAAAATATAAGAAGCATTCTCATAATTATGACTTATTTTCACATAATAATGAGAATTTATAATAATAGTCATAATATTCAGAAAATTTATCTCATAACAAGATACTTTCTTGTCATAATGACAGATTTGGTAATATTGAGTATTGTAATAATGATATTTTCATAATAATCAGATGAGATTCTTTCTCATAAGGATACTTTGTTGTGATAATGACATACTTTCTCGTTATAATGACATATTTTTTTCATAATTATGAGGTGAAATACTTTCTCATAATTCTTTCCCGTAATAATGGATACTTTCTTATAATGTTACTTTGTCGTCATCTTTTTTATAATAAAGAGATACAGTTGGCCCGAGCCGCAAGGAATGCAAGCCGAGCCGCCCTCCACAAAGAGGGAGTGCAGCCTCAAGAAGGAGATCACAATGCTCACAAGCTCCCTCGAGAGCTGCCTGGGCATGCTGCAGAGAGTCACAGAGCGACCTGGACTGATCTCAGTGTGTGAGGATGATGATGATGATGATGATGATGATGATGGAGACACTGAAACTGAACACAAGACACAAATCACAGACTCTTCAATCATCATGTGAGTTTAAAGGGAGAATCGGTCCTTTTTAAATTGATCATATAATCATAAACTCACCATGAAGAACATGAAGAAAAACATCTGCATCAGTTACTTGTTCATTATTCACATAATGTCTGCAGATGTAAGATCCATAATCTTCTTCTGTGACGTTCTTGATGTTCAGAGAGCAGTCAGACCCCAGACTCAGTCTCTCATGTCTCTCTGTGACTTTCTTCTTTATCCCTAATTCAATCAGTGCAACTGCTGCTGAATATCTGTTATAGTAGAGCCATGTAGTTGATTTACAGTCAGAAAGATCATTATTACAGGACAGACGGACATTTTCAGCAGAACTGATGAACACATGAGGATCATTCACTCCACTGGTACCTGAAACACAGTATATTTGATTGATCATTATGATATATTAGGGGCAGTTGTGGTCAGATTTACTAACAGCTTGCTCCAGCACAAACCCTCTTTTGGTGTTAAAATCTCCTGTCAGGATTTACTAAAGACACACAGTGAGAAATTAGCGCTGAAAAGGTGTGGACACAGTTATCTTTGCAGCTGAGCTTATTGAATATGCATTTGTAGGAGTTTCCCTTTCAGACGCTGTTCAGTAAATCTGGCCCCTAATGGTTAGAGAGTCTGTAACCTGAAGGTCACAGGTTTGAGTCTCAGTACAGCAGGAATGTAGGTGTGACGAGTGAATGAACAGCGCTCTCTTACACACAACTGATGTGTTTTTGAGCAAGACACTGAACCCCCAATCACTCCCCGGTGCCAAAAACAACTGCCCACTGCTCCAGGTGTTTGTTCATGTTCTCGCAGCTATATTTATCTTTGAAATGACAAAAACAGTAACCTGAATATATATTGACTTTACCCTTTAAAGTTTTAATGTGGAATTAGTATTATTAGTTACCTATAAAAACACATACTTTAATAACATAAAATAATGTTGTATTTGAGACTCTTGTTTTCATTAAAAACATATTTGTATTTGGTTATGCAGATATGTTTTTCTTTCTGTACTTTCATTCCCAGTGTATAACTGTTAATGCATTCTTAGAACTTTCTGGAGACTTTGGACTTATACAATACATTGAAATAAAGTCACCGCAGTTTTTGCAGTGTTCATTTGTGAAAACATTTTATAAGATGGTGAGTTGTGTGTGGGGGAGAACAAACTCTTTCCGCTCGTGCCTTAAGACAACTTTTATTTTCACACACAGCACAGAGAAACAACTTTCTAATAAAGCGACCAAACTGCCTGTCAAGTGATAGACGTAACTGACAATGATTTCTATCTCTTTTAAACTGAAATGAAAGGCAATGTGGATAAACATTCACAGCTACAATCAGAACATGAACACCACACAAAGATAGCTATAGAAAAAAATGAATAAGTACATTTTGGATCAATAAACTGCAGGAAGGCCACACTGCAGATAGATATGCAATCCGCATGTCGGCAAATCAAATTAAATCGGCTAAATTGCCTGTGCGAGCAAGCTTTAACTTTACAGCGCAACATTGATGCACCGAAAAACAGTCAAAAATTAATTTACAGAATTTAATTAGAACAGAAAATACCATTCTAATAAATAACAATAATTAAAAAAAAAAAAAAAAAAAAAAATGAGATAGTCATAATCAAGTCACAACTGCAAAATGCCTGAAGTGCAGGGGAACATATATTCAACACACAATCCACAAATAGTTAAATTAGATAACCCAGATACTTTTTTTATATCTTTTTGTCATTGATTGTGTTAAACTGCTAAATAAAATAAATTGACTCAACTGCTGGAAAGGTGTCATTTATATTTTAAAAGGACACACCATTGAAATATTAATGTTGTTTCAACATTAACTTTGCATCAGATGAAAACACTGTTTAATGTTGTCATTACATTTCAGTTATTCAACAGAATCAAAATCTCATTGTGATTATTTTAGTAGATTTCAGTGTTAATTCAACATCAGTGATGTAAAATCAACATCATAGTGTAATGTTGATTCAGCAATATTACCATTGATTAATTTTGTTAAGTTCAATATTTATTCAACAGCAGTGAACATTCAATAGGATTAGTGTATATATTTAATGTGTAGCCTATATTGTGTATGTAGGTAGATGTGTGTAGGGGTGGGTAGAGTATCCAAAAACTGTCCTCAAGTAAAAGTACAAGTACTTATAGAAATATTTACTCAAAGTAAAGGTTAAAGTAATAATCTTAGTAATAGTTACTTGAGTAAGAGTAAAAAATCCAATGAAAAACTACTCAAGTAGCTAGTTACTTTGTATGTATATATATATACCGTTCAAAAGTTTGGGATCGGTAAGATTTTTAATGTTTTTAAAATAAGTTTTGTCTGCTCAACAAGGCTGCATTTAATGCAGAGTACAGTGAAAAGTAAAAACAGCACAGTTAAAACAGTAATATTGTGAAATTATTATAATTTAAATAATAATAATGTAATTTATTCCTGTGGTCAAAGCTGAATTTTCAGCATCATTACTCCAGTCTTCAGTGTCACATGATCCTTCAGAAATCATTCTAATATGATGATTTGCTGCTCAAGAAACATTTATTATGTACAATTGTACAAAATATTTGAGTACAATATTTTTTTCAGAATTCTTTGATGAATAGAAAGTTCAAAAGAACAGAGTTTATTTGAAATATAATTTTTGTAACATTATAAATGTCTTTACTGCCCATTTTGATCGATTTAATGCATCCTTGCTGAATAAAAGTATATATTTCTTTTAAAAAAAAATAAAAATAAAAATTCTTATTGACCCCAAACTTTTGAACGTTAGTGTATAAAGTTACAAAAGCTTTGTATTTCAGATAAATGCTTCTGTTCTCAAGGAATGCTTAAACTATTTTCAACATAATAATAATCATAAATGTTTTTTGAGCATTAAATCAGATATTAGAATGATTTCTGAAGGATCATGTGACACTGATGACTGGAGTAATGATGCTGAAAATTCAGCTTTGATCACATGAATAAATTACTTTATAAAATATATTCAAATAGAAAACAGTTATTTTAAATTGTAATATTTCATAATATTACTGTTTTACTGTATTTTTAATTGAAATAAACGCAGCCTTGGTAAGCAGAAGAAACTTCTTTTAAAAACATTAAAAGTCTTACCGATCCCAAACTTATGAGCGGTGTAGGCTATGTAGCCACAATACAATAGTATGTTATTAAGATAGACATTCAAATTATTATTATTATTATTATTATTATTATCATAATTAGATATCTTTGCAACAAACACAGAAGAGACTAGCATTATTTCTGGCATCTGTAGCCCAAATATAATTATTTTGCTTTGTATAATAATAACTTATACAGCTACATTTGAAAGAAGAAAGAGAGAAATCTCTTTACATGTGCTCGCGCTCATAACCTCAACATCTGAACACAAACAATGATCAAATGTACATTGTTGGATCTTCTTCCATCTGTTCTCCAAAATGTAATCAAATGTATATTTCTGCAGGCGCGTGTAAACTGGTTAACAGTGTCTATGCAAAGGCGTTCATTTTCAAGAAGAACAAGTCGCAGGCGCCGCCATTGCACTACCACAAATTACCGCGGGACGGCGGGTGTTCATTTCATACTCTCTGAACAATGAGCACTTATTTAATGTATAAATAAAGAATCTCTTTTAGACTCCTGGCCAAGACAAGCAGCCACAGATATTCACACAATGTTGCTTAACAAAGCATCGATACAAATACAAATATATACTTAACATTTGAAAATCAATTTTTCTTTTACCAACTCACAAATAAGAGATTTAAACATACTGATTGACACCAGACTTTGCATCTTCAAATCATTTGGTGAAGTATTCCGATCACCAGGTGGGGCACATCGAAAAGTTTCTTTCTAAAAGAACAAGTAGAAATTGTCTATGTGTCAAAAATGAGAATACAGCTCACAATTACAAGTTTTAAAAATTACAATTTGTTATAAATTAAGTTCACCATGATAATGAATATCTGGAACATAAAGATAGGTGGGTGCTGGGTCCGTGTACGTTTTGATAGTTTGTTTTCCAATTTGAAATGAAATACGCAGAAACGAGAAAACGGTCGTTTCCCGTTTTTTCGTTTGTTAAAAAAAACGGAAAAACGAGATTTTGACTCGATTTTCGTTTTTTTCTGGTCACGGATAGAAAACGGAAACACGACTTCAAAACTCGTTTTCCACATGTGGGCGGTCATTACACGCCCCTTTCAGCCGATTGGTCAATCAAATCTGAGCCAATGACGTCATCTTCAGTTCGTTCAACAAAATAATAGTCCTCTGCTGCTATATCAGTAGATGTCATAAATCGGCTTTCTTCTGTGCAACCTAACGCGTATTTCACAGAAATATGTTTGCACAGATAAAAAAAGTTTAAAAAACCTACAGTAAATTTAATTAAGTCTGTTTTTAAGCTGTCATTGTGTTTTTAAAATGTAAAATGTAAATGCCTCTACATCTGTTACCAAGCGCATGACATCAATAGGCTATACATAATGATAGACTATTCTCTATTATAGATCAGTGGCTACTGCACTCATTTTTTTTCTTATTTTAATGGTTTTTTTTTTTTTTTTACATTTTATACATTTAAATTCAATCATTTTCCTTGCAGTAGACTATGCAGTCATATTAGAAAATAGGCTATCCACTAGGTGGCAACACCTATTAACGGTATCACCATCGATCTGGGGGCTTTTTAGTTTTTCTTAGCTTATAAATTGCCATGCTGATTTTATCTCTTAAATTAAACACTTTAATGAACACAGTGAACATTATTATATGTCACAGTTTACTTGCTATCCTCACTTTTTCTGTCTTTCCTTCGCTTTTGAATGAATTAGCTATGGCCCTGAACCTTTTACTTTCAATTTCGATTTAACGGCTATTGGCGATTCTGCGTCAATTGCTTTAGTGGACAACAGCAAAACAAAAACTCTCGTATATTAAACATAGAACTTTTATTATCTTTGTAATTATTTTATTTTGTAAATATTCGTGGCTTAAACAGCGGGAAAATTTACTGTGTGCAGTTCTGTGGATGTTTTGAAAAACTTAAACTAAACGAAAATTATTGTTGCTTTGTCAATATAATTTCTGTTTTTCCCCCTGACTTTTTATCTGATGCGATCATCGTTTCATTAACCGACAAGATTATATTAAATTAGAATTAAACGAAATTTGATAAATGTCTGTGAATCATTAAAAAAATCCCAGGGGTTTAGTTTTAGCCTACATGAACAAATAGCAGAATAAACAACAGAACATAAGGATTCATCATCATCACGCACCTGCCGCGCTTCTGTGAACGGAGAAAAAAGGATTAAATTATATAAAAGGAATAAATAGCCTATGTCTATGCGCGAAATTTATTTCACTTAAGTAATTAACATATTACCAAAATGAAAGGGGAAAAAATGCGACAATATGAGTGTCGGTTCATTTTTGAGAAGTTCACAGAAAGGAAACCGAGACGGCAGAAAATTTCTTTGTTTATTTTACGAGCAATTTTGTTTTTATTGTGAGTGTACAAAAATAATAGGCCTATTTAACCCTTCACAGATTCGAATGGTGTTACATATATTTGACCATAAATGTCTGAGTATTTTAAGTTGTTTCCACTTTTAGGTTAAGAAAATTCAAGTGAACGCGTCGGCGCATCACGCGCAACATCAGTTTTAGTAACTTGACATCACAGCTTGTAACTGTCAAAATAACATACATTCAACCAAATATATAAAAAGTTATACTGCTCATTTTAAGTAGTCTGTGTAGGCTACAATAAAAGCGTTTAAATAATAAATAGGCCTATAGTTTAGCCTCCAAATCGTGAATATTGAAACATTTGGATTTGTGTCAAATTAGAGAGTTATAACGCCGGTTTCTGTTTCAGTTCAGCTTTAAATTAATTCGTTTTGGCTTAACATTTATATATTATTTTTGTCATAACTAAAATAGCTATGTAGCTGTAATTTTGATCTTTAATGTTTGATCTTTACATAGGCCTATTCCCTCAATCTTTAACCAAAGGGTTATTAACATTAGCCTATATTCAGTAGGCAATGTTAGGCTATATAAAAAATAAATAAATAAATAAAAATAGAGATGAGCTATTGTTCGTTTTTCAAAATTGCTTACACTACTTATTTATTGTGATTCAGGCCTATTCTATTTATTCAAAATAGAATAAAATAAAAAGTGTAGGTTTTTTTTTTTTTTTTTTTTTTTTTTTTAATCTGTGCTTTTCTTCCGCTCCTCTGTGTGGGTAGCGCAGTTTCACTATGCATATTAAACTACAAACAGCATTACAACAGTCTGTGTGCTGATTAACATTTCTGAAATAAATATTTCTGTGAAATACGCGTTAGGTTGCACAGAAGAAAGCCGATTTATGGCAAAGGACTGTTATTTTGTTGAACGAACTGAAGATGACGTCACAATCAGGGTATCTTCCGTTCATTCATGTTTTGATTTGATATTGAAATCAGAAAAATTAGAAAACCGCACTTTTTTTCGTTTTTCATTTTCAAAATGAAAACGAAAAAACAAAAAATTGGCTTGATTTTTCTTTTTTCGTTCTGGGGTTGGAAACAAATAGGCAATTTGAATATTCAATCTCTACATGTGGGCGGGAATGAAACGCCTCTTTCCGCTGATTGGTCAACCAGACGTCAAACCATGTCGTCATCAGTTGTTCATCGGTTCCGCTCAACAGAATAAAAGTCCCTCGTTCTACAGCTGTACTGATTCTTAACGCGTTTATTCTACATTTTATCTCTTTCTCATCAAATAGCCAGACTAGTGAATGTTGACACAAATCGTTCTGATGCAGAGTCAGGGCTTAATTCTGTGTAGACATTAATTCATCATGTGAAATATTAGTTTATCTCATAAATATTAATTTACTTTGCAGCTGCACACAACTACCCCCAGCCATATATATATATATATATATATATATATATATATATATATATATATATTATATTTGTATTTTACAGTCACAGCACATCTATTATGCCTATTCTATTTTGAGTTTTTTTTTTCAAGTGTAGGACATGTCAAATGTCAAATATTAAGTTATCCTTCTGTTTCATAATATATGTATATAATAGGCAACATGCAATTTTTTCCTTTTCTTAAAGCTATAACTTTTGTTTAAGGCAATATTCTGAGTTTATTTCATTAATATTGAGTATTAATGAATGTCACACAAACCGGTGTTTCAATTTCTCTGCCGACTAAACTTCCAATGCATATCAGAACCGTTGTGTGACTGACTCCTAGCGTACTTTGAACAAATCAGTTGACTCAGCGATTCAATGGCCCAAAAGATTATAGAGATCCAATTGATATATTCTTGAATGAATCAGCGTTTTGAACGAATCGCTTAAATAAATGACTCAATCATTAACACAATGACTTGCTGACACCTAGTGGCGACATTAATTTCATAATCCAATTATCGTTTCATTTTGTCATTTAAAATTTTCTGTATTCAAAATGTGTAAAACATTAATATCATTACATTATGCAACTGTAATTTCTACACATATACTGCCCTCTCTGAGCAATCTAACAACTCATAAATCTAAACGCAACTTCAGGTGCTGCTTCTTTGCCACCTCTGCAAGCCTTTGGTTGATACTGATTTAATTGGTAACAACCTATAGCGTCATATTATTCTAATTTAATTGACTAAATTTAAGAACTTAACATAAAAGAAAGCATACATATTTAATAAGATTAGGAAAAAATCCCAAAATCCCCTGAAAATCAATTAAATCAATTACAGTTAATTTCTGACACAGACAGATGACAATAAATAGGCTATAAAAATACTCTTTATCTCATTATTGTTAGTGTTATTTCAGGGTTTTGATATATAGCCTAATATTGATAAAGTATAATTGATATCTTCTTAAGAGAGCACTATAATGGTTATTTTTAAACACTGTTTTAATTTTTCCCTTTTTTTTTTTTTTTTTTTTTTTTAAATGTGTGATAGCCTATTTCAAATTGGCATAAACGAGTTCACCTCCGTCATCAAATCATCCAATTCACATTTTAAGTCCATCTCTCTATAGCACCGCTTTGATGAACTAATAACATGTAATATATTTTCATATCTGTCATATTTCAAATTCATCCCATGTCCAAAACTCAGGGTACTGTCTAAAACAAAAGTTATGACTGCTGCATATTACATCGGCTACTGATTTGCACTTTTTAATTCAATGTGTGCCTATACATTCGCTGCCCAGTGCGTTGAGCAGCTTCGCTAGATTTTTATAGTTGGTCACTTCAATAAAACAGGCAGTGTGCTAAGTTGTAGAATGGGGGTAATTGTGTGCAGCAGCAAAGTAAATT
>JAOTNS010003225.1:0-18395 GCA_028476615.1 Culter alburnus | reverse complement strand
AGAAGAGAGACAGATGGCATCAAATACAGCATTTTACATTACAGTATGTGTGCAATGCGATACTGTAAACATTACCATGGTAGAGACTAGGGCTGCACGATACTGGAAAAAAGTTACATTGCATATTTTGTTTTTCTGCAATATATATTGTGATATTAAAAAAAATGATTGGGGGTAATTTTGTAGGTGAGTGAATACACATAGAAATTAATGAACAAATTACAAGAACAGATAAATTTAATAGAACAAAGATACAAATTAAAAAAATAGTGCTTTATATTTTCCAGGTAAGTCTAACAGTATTCAGGTAAAGAAAATGAATAATCAAATGTAAAATAATACTGTATGTAATAACACATAGTGTAAAATAATACATAGTCTCACTGTATGAATTAAACATAATTAATCTGTCTTAAAACTACAAAAGTGATGTTTCTCTTGTCTTTTGTGTTTGATTAACATTCATGACGCAGAAAGCAGCAGTTCAGTTTCTGTCACTTTAAAGGATTAGTTCACTTTCAAATAAAATTTTCCTGATAATTTACTCTCCCCCATGTCATCCAAGATGTTCATGTCTTTCTTTCTTCAGTCGAAAAGAAATGAAGGTTGAAGGTTTGATGAAAACATTCCAGAATTTTTCTCCTTCTAGTTACCTAAAATTACAGTTTCAGTGCAGCTTCAAAGAGCTTTAAACAATACCAGACGAGGAATAAGAGTCTTATCTAGAGAAACCATCGGCCATTTTCGAAAAAAATACAGCTGTATATGCTTTATAAACACAAACGATCACCTCGCACATGCTTCCGTTTTCCGTATTCTTCAAAATGCTTACGCTGTATGTCCTACGCCTTCCCTATTCTACTTACGGAAAAAAACGGAACTGGCGGCACGTTCGTTCCGTAATTTGGTGTGTGAAGGTTTGGTTGTTATCAGCAAGGATTGTGACACCAGTGACAAATACATCACAAAATAGTTACGAAAATCTTTCGCACTAGTATTAAACAGTGTAACATTATACATTTAAATGAATCATGTGGGAAAATCCATTTAAACGTAAATTAAGAACTTCAACATGGTGAGAAAATCTTCTCTGAACTTTCACCTACATTACAACATTACAGTTTTATAGACTAGATAGATTCTTGACTGTTTTAAATCATTTTTATGGCTGAAAAGTTCATAAAATGTTTATGAACTGTGAAAAACTGCTTATAAAAAGAACAGACAAGTAGTGCTTTATGAGGATGTGTGTTCACATGTTCACACAAAAAACTGAAAGTCATGTGACCTGTATTCAAATTCAGGACATTAAATATTGGTTCAGTCTTTGTCTGATAACAAAACTCTGTGAAACACAAACCTAAATAAAACATATATTAAAACTACCTTCTGAACATGTTCAAATCATTTATTTCTTTCACATTTGGTTATGTTGCAGCCTTACGCTAAAATTTCACATGATGAAGCATTATGTGAAAGCACTAAAATATCACATTGCGTAAGTATTCAGACGCACTTCATTGACGCACCTTTCTGGCGGTGATTACAGCCTCGAGTCTCTTTGAGTTTGATGTGACAAGCTTTATACTCCCTGATTTGGGGATTTTCTGCAATTTCTCTCTACAGATCCTCTTGTCAGGTTGGACAACCATTTTCAGAGCACTAGGAAGAGTTCTGATTGTCCCAAACTTCTTCCTTTTTAAGACTTATGGAGGCCACTGTGCTCTTGTGAACCGCAGAATTTTTTGTAGTCTTTCCCAGATCTTAAGAATCATCCAACATGGGTAAGCATGGAAATTTCCAGTTCCTAATAATGATTTGTAAAACAAAGGTATGCACAGAAGAACGTCCCTAAATACTGTCCATTTAATAACCAATAATCTTATTTGTCTCTCACAACTCTCACAGATAACTTATTTACCAGCTTTCCATTAATACTCAAAACACAAACAAAACCCCAAATAATAGATCACAGATAAACAGACTGAATTTAACCCAAACAAGCCTAAAGAGGATGAACATGCAGCAGTTGGATTATTTGAGTGCCAAATTTGAAAGTTTTGAATATACAATTGCACAGCCTGCCTTATCTTAGACAGAAGAATAATATGTCAAAAAATAAACCAAAACAATAACATGTAGTTATCCCATTGAAAAAAGGTACAATGTGATTGGACAAAGCCAATCATATCAATGTTTTTGGGCAACCACTGTTTAAAAGCATCAACAGCTATTTGTATAATAGCAAAGCGAACTTTCCGGAAAAGTTTTCTCCATTCATTTCTTCTGTTCAGCTTTATAGTAGAAACTGAAGCTGTAATTCTAATTGAAAGCACAACTGACAATTTTTAAGTTTAATACTGTAAAGATTCTGGGACTGGGTGGAAATTGCAGCGAAGATCAGTTGATTGTGATCAGTTGATCAATGATTGTGAATTACGCAAAGCAACATGGGAAAACATCCAAGAAACAAAGCAATGTATAGGATGAACAGATGTGGATTTGAACAGCAAAGTTCCCAGGCTGTTTCTGGCTCAAACCTTTTGTTTGCACCAACAAACTGTCCAACATACCATCTGTTAAGATAAACTAATGTTATCCAATCTGTGATTTATTCGAACACCACACTCTTAAAATGAAAGTTTCCAACAGGGGTTTTCACAACACTGCCACAGAAGAACCATTTTTGGTTCCCCAAAGAACCTTTTAATGAACAGCTTTTTACAGAACATTTTTTTTCTTAGTTTGAGCGTTTTTGTAATCTAAATAACCTTTCTACTATAAAGAAACTTTTGTGCAATGGAAAGATTCCATGGATGATAAAGGTTCTTCATAGAACAATTTGTCAATAAATAAAGAGCCTTTATTTGTAAGAGTGTTATCTTTAGACTAAAGTCTTGGCTTCTCAGCCACACTCAACCAAATAGTGTTAAATAAATTGTTCTGACAAATAATCTAGCTAAAGTTCTGTTTAAAGAAAAATGCAGGATTTTATTGAAGATTGATGAAGTGGAGAATCATCTAAATGAGAACTCAAACAGACCAGAAACATTCTCCTCTGAATCACCTGTGATGGGTTTATATAGAAGACATGATTCATAATGTATGTTCTGATGTGTGTTTAATGATCTACAGTCACATTCGTACCGTCCATCCTCCTTTATCTTCATCTTTCCCATCTGAGATCATGTGACAGTAAACCCAGACAGGAACGTCACCTGCTGGATAGATGGAGTAAATCCCACTGACTGTTTCTCATGAGTTGTAGACGTCAGAACATTTGAATGACAATAATTTAGTCACTGCCCAATACAACAGAGACAAGAATTGCCAAAAACACCATCATCTACAAAAAGAGAAAGAGATGAACATCATACTGAAATCAACATATTGTGCCTGACACAATGAAGGAAACCAATGAACTTACTGCCATCTTCTCAATCTCTCCTCAGCAGTGCAGTTTATCTAAAGTAAATTAAAAGAAAGCTTTACTTAATTTCATTTGTAAATTGTATAAAATTCTGGATGTATAATTTAAATGCTGGAGAATAACTCACCGTTTGTGTTCTTCAGTTGTAAAAAACGCTCACGTGAAACACAAACGCTCCTTTAAATATCTGATGTTCAGGATCCTCCTTTGTGTCAAAGACTCTTTGAGGAAATCCTGGTAAAGCCCACCACCACATTTTTTCACATCTCGTAATCATCCAAAATGTGAATGAATAGCAATTCCCTCATAAAACATCGGTACACAAACAAAAGTTGTTATACAGCACCCACATCATAAGCATGTTATTGAACATATGGATTTCACCTGAAGAACACTAACAATCTTTTCTCGAGAACTTACCAGCTTTCCACAAACACCCAGATCAAAAAAAACTCAAATAATAATATTAATAAAGACTGAATTTGACATGAAAAGACCCCCATGACCTCAAGCGTCATTCCTCATCACACTCATGATGGAGTTATACAGAAAGACGTTTCACAATCATGAGGATTTACTCTACTTCTGCAGGAATAACATTCAAATCATAAACATGAGAGATGTTATATTGCATTGCATATAATACACAGCAAAATCCTCCGAATTAAATCAACTCTGTTCAGAGTACACATGGTCCCTCTCTATATAGAGTTAAAGTTAATGAGATAATATGCTGTTTGTGGAGTTGTTTAATTAATTAAATCTTGACATTTAAGAAGGGAGATGTGATGTATGGTAATTGTGTAATTACTCCTTACCTGTTGAGGGTGCTTTCCGTCTGGAAATGTGTGTGGATATAACCTGTTGAAAAAGAACAAGAGGATGAGTAAAACGAGATCGTCATGTTCATCTGGTGTCTCTGTGAATGATTAAAATATACATTCAACAAATAGTACAATATCACAATAGCAAAGTGTCTGAATACATACATTTAGGAGATTTTTCAGTTCTTTTTCTTTTTAACACGTTTGCAAAGTCAAATCTGTTTATTAAATGTGTAGATTGATGTAATAAAACTGAAAGCACTTTAGCATACGGCTGCATTATAAATGTGCCATATTTCCTCTGCATAAAGGCACAAATATTTTGAGAGAGACAAGCGCAAACACGGTTCGAGAGCAGTGGAGCTTTTATAATGCTGCAGATGACTCTTTTTCCTCTTCTTCCCATCAAGCGTATCCGAGATTTAAACAATAAGACTTACTGTGTTGAGCAACAGTATATAACAATGATTAGTTTTCTGTCGATTAATGAAATGAAAAAAATAAAAAAGGGTGAAAAATGAAATCAAGGGTAACACGAGTGACAAGTGTAATATACATAATCCCAAGATAAGATATATAGTGTCTGATATAGAGCTGCAAGGCAATTGACTTTGAGAAATGCATGTGTTTCTATTATGAATAACCAGCAAACAACAATTACTGGCAGGAACTAAATATGCCATGACCTACATACTCAAGATGTTGAATGAGGGCTCCACCTGGTGACGGACAACAGGGTTCACAGACAGACTCAGGGTGTGTGTTGATCAGATGAGTCTTCTTCGCTTGGACGGCCCTATTGTGTCAAAATCATTCCAGTGCACTTAAACATCATCAAGCAAAGTAAAAGGGTAATTCACAATGGGAAGAGGTCTTTTAGTAACATTTTGGTGTCTGTGCAGTGGAAAGATGAAAAAAACTTAAACTGACTGTAGTTTTAACAAAAGCCCTGGAGCTGGCAAAATTATGTTTTGCGCCATGCAACAGACTTTTGGATGATGAAATCAAGTTATTGTGGGAAACAAACTGCACAATAAAAACTTTGAACAATCAACACGTACCATTGGTTGCACAGTTCACTTGGCAAGGTTTGCACCGCTCCCTCATTTCCTTCTCTCTCTCCTCACCACTAGATCACCTGAAGTTCACCTAAATATCCAAATATGTAATGTTCTGTGTGAATTAAAGTGATTGATATTCATGTTTGCTGTCATTTGAGTGTTTTAGTGGTCTTACAGTTTTAGAGTAAAAAAAAATTAACATCCACATCTTTGAATTCAAAAAAGTACTCTGCTTCATAGGAGAAGGGAATCTCCAGACATTTTGGATGTTTCGTAAATGTGAAAACAGCTGCTGGAGGATTTTTCCAAGATGCCACAAATGGACTTTGACATGCAGAGAAGGAGTTTGAAAATCAGATTCAAGACGTGTTTGTGTCATCAAACACTGAAGAACACAAACGGTGAGTTACTGATTTTAATATAGACAGTCTGGGCATTCATGTTCTTACAATTTTAACATATTTTTAGATCACACCAATCTCTGCAGCTGTGACCCTACTGAGGAGAGATGGAGAACATGGCAGTATGTTATTGGTTTCCTTCATGTGTCAATCAGATTTTCAGTGTTATGTTCATCTCTTGATGTTCATCTCTTTCTCTCTGTGTCTCTTGTAGACGATGCTATTTTTGGCAGCTCTTCTCCCTGTTGAATTGGGAGGTGACTGTAAATTAATCCTATTTGACTGTTCTGACATCTGTAACTAGAGAAACAGTCAGTGGGATTTACTACATCTATCCAAGTCAAGTCACCTTTATTTATATAGCGTTTTTTACAATGCAGATTGTGTCAAAACAGCTTTACATTGATAACTGGTATATAATTGTGGCTGCACAGCAGCTCTTAAAGAAAATGGTGTCAGTATCCATCTTAAGTAAATTCAGTAAAGCACATTTGTTTTGGCCAGAGAAACTATGACCTGGGCTGCATTTCCCAAAAGCATCGCTAGCATGAGTTGATGATTAACTTACTGTAGGCTTACAATGCTTTGGGAAGCACAGGCCAGGTCGCAATGGTTGTGATTTGATGATGGCATTAAAACGATTGCAAAATAGTGCTTTATGAATCTTTGGAGCTTTACGAATTGAATGGTTCGGTGCGCTAAAGTCACGTGATTTGAAATCAGCCATCACTAGATATTGTTGAAAAGTCGTTGTTTTGTTTTTTTGGCACACAAAAAATATTCTCGTCACTTTAATATTAAGGTAGAACCACTGTAGTCACATGAACCGATTTAAATATGTTTTTAGTACCTTTATGGATCTTGAGAGAGGAAGTACCATTGCTGGCTATGGAGGCCTCACTGAGCCATTGGATTTCATCAAAATATCTTAATTTGTGTTCTGAAGATGAAAAGGCTTTACGGTGTGGAACGACATGAGGGTCAGTAATAAATTACATTATTTTCTCGGTCCATTTGGAAAATGGCCATTTTTTTAATTACCTGAGACCAGAGGCCACTTATCGAACTCCATACATCCACAACCATATTAAAATCATTTAAAATGTATTCTTGGTTATCTCAACTTGTCTAATTAGCCAAGGGTAATTTTGATATCAGTCGATAGTTTTTTGAATCATGTGGGTCCAGATTCATTATTGTTTTTGTTTGTTTGTTTGTTTTTAGACGGGCTAAACAATAGCTTGCTTTCAAAGTGGTACAATCCATTCTGGAGATATAATGCATAAATGCTTGGGCAACTAATATCAACACCATCCTTTAAGGAACCTTACGGAACACTGACCCTTACGGAAAAAAAATATATGGGAATATACTGCAAAATATAATGTGATATTTTACATAATACATTTCCATATTTGGGAAACTAGTGCTTATATTTTTCAATATATTGCAATATATGCATACCCCATGTATGGCTATATATTAATACATATAAAATATTTATAAATGAAGACAAAAATAGCTTTACATTCATACATTTTTATCCTTCATTGTGTACATATATTGCACATACATGTTCCCATATAAATGTGTGCACGCTATAGCACAGTGATAGTCTTTGGTAGAAACTTTAGTACATGCAGGTGTGCTTTTGTTAACAAACTTGAAAATATGAAACATTTAAAATGTAAATAATTATAAAATATAAGAAATGTGTTACATAATATATTTTACCATATGTGTTTATACTGCATGAGTAAATATATCTACAATATATTACACATGCAGTACCATATCTGACATATAAATCTATATTATGAAGTATATTACTGAATATAAAATTATATATGTTATGATATATTAGTAAATATATTATCACATATTTTTCAATATATGAAAAGCGGCAATTCCTTATGTATTATTCAATATATTGTAATATATTTATGCAATATATTTTTTTATTGATCATTCATATATTGTAGCAGTTATAAACCTGTTAACATGTTTTTTTTTTTTGTTGGTTTTTTTTTGTAATTGTACTACACACCATGAGGGGGCAACAAGGAGCTGTACTCTCCGGTATAAAATCGTTGTAGAGAGTAGAAGAAGTTAGATTACACGGATTTAGACTGGAGGAGCTGAACACGCAGCGTCAGGTGGATCCTGGGAAGAAGGAATAGAGTGCTATGCAAGTATATGTGAAAATTAGATGAGAGCAAAAACAAGGAAGAAATTTAATATAATAAATCATGACTGCATAACAGCAAAAGTAGGTGGCGATATGCACACAGGATGCAACGCGCCAAAAAACTAACGAAGAAGAAGAAGAAGAAGAAGAAGTTAGATTTATAATGGAGGAAATAAGCATGGCTTATGGCTCCAAACATTCACTTGTCCTGATTGAGAAACTTTGAGTTTTATGCTCAATCTGAAGTAAGCATTGTTCCTTTTCTTATATTGATAAAATGTTTTCTAGTTAATTTATGTATAGTTATTTTTTAAATTAGATTTTATTTTTATGTATTTCATCTCATTTGTAGAAGGACTCCACATTCTGTGGGATTTATCCTTCTGTTCATATGCCTGTTTTGACCCGTGTCAGAAAGATGACTTTGTAGGGTGCGGTAAAGTTGGTTTTATGTTGGACATTCGTTCTTTTCTTCAGTGTTAATTGATATATAATCGCATATAAAGATGTGGATGATGCTGTATCTTGTTCAGATCACATTATAAATCCTAGTATCAAAAGTTAATTATAATATTAATAGGTGATGTTATTGTTTTTAGAATCAGAAGTGAAAAAGTCCTCACAATGATCCCCACTTGGGCGTTTCAAGTTAGGGAGTGTCTCAAAAGTGCAAAATGCACAACAAAAATATGTGCATTATTCCATTAAACATTAAAACACGATCCTTTTTCATGAGTAGTTGATGTTAGTAAGTAGATTAAGTATAGATTAATACAATTATTAACTTTTATATTATTTATATATCTGTTATAAATATGTAAGTAAAGTGAATGTCATATTGAAATAAATATATTTACCTTTGTGGTAGTTTTATCTAAAGAGCTGAAATCACATGCAATGTATTTATAAATACATGCAGCATATGATAAACAACTTATATTTGAAAAAAAAAAAGTACATTTGTTGTACAATTGTTGTGACATTCTATATAACTTCCTAGTCATGTGACCCAATGATGTCACACCGGTTGTGATATGTTCACACACACCTGTCGCACATCATACACACGTTGGATTTGGGAAATGTCATTTTGTCATTTTTTTAATGAATTTTTGAAATACACAAATCTATATAACTTCCTGGTCATGTGACCCGATGATGTCACACCAGTTGTGATATGTTCACACACGCCTGTCGCACATCATACACGCGTTGGATTTGGGAAATGTCATTTTGTCATTTTTTTAAGAATTTTTGAAATACACAAATCTATATAACTTCCTGGTCATGTGACCCGATGATGTCACACCAGTTGTGATATGTTCACACACACCTGTCGCACATCATACATGCGTTGGATTTGGGAAATGTCATTTGTCATTTTTTAAGAATTTTTGAAATACACAAATCTATAACTTCCTGGTCATGTGACCCGATGATGTCACACCAGTTGTGATATGTTCACACACACCTGTCGCACATCATACACACATTGGATTGGGAACTTCATTTGTCATTTTTTTAATGAATTTTTGAATTAAACTAAGGACCAGAAGTGGTTTTGTACCCACACTTCATCTCTTGAGAGTCAATGGCTTTTCTTCACTGTGAGACTCATAGATCTATGTGACTTCCACTAGCTAGCTCTCTCCTACCCTCGCAATTTGCAATAAAACAACTGGCCAATTAACACCAAATAGAGACATACTTGGATCCTGATCTGTTCCAGATTAATGACTGGTCACTGGTTTGACTCCCAGTGGCCATTCATCAGGCTGCACAAGTAGGTCACTTCTACATCATGCATTTGGTCAAGTCCACAGGGGCCCAGCACTCACCAAAGACTCCAATTTGATTTAATTGCTCGTTTTGGTTTGTGACCTGAAAAAGCCCTATTGGCAAGATTTCGCAGCAACTATGTTCACAGCTTTTGCTAGACCAGAGTTATGAATGGTTTAAGGTGCTTTTCTGTACAGTTAAAGCATCTACTGTTATGCTCTGTATTGGGAAGATGCTAATTAAAATTAATTTTTCAGCAGTATGACAGTTGCACAGGAGTTTTTAACACAATTTATCTTTTCACATACGCTACTTTTTCAACTTGCAGTTGTGTAGTATGACAAAAAGTTGCTTTTTTGCATTGTTACATTTTGCATTATAACTGTTGCATTGTATTGCGTATACAGAGCTTTATAGCACACACCTAAACTGTCATCTCTCAAGTAGCATTGGTAAGCTCAATTCAGTTTTAAGTGAATCTGTTTGTTCTGACAGTTTGTGTAAATCAAACAATTCAAAAACAATACATCGAATGCATCAATTTTGGGGGGATAGCCATGAAAAAAAAAAAAAAAACGCAAATGCTGGTTAGGTATGTTTGAAGCATGGCATATGGTTTGAACTGGTTTAAGCTGATCCTTAGTTGGTCCTTAGCTGGTCAAGTGTCTCAACTAGCTCCAGCTCAGGACCAGCTTAAACCAGCTCATGACCAACTAAGAACCAGCATAAACCAGCTGCCATGCTTCAAAACATACCTTACCAGCATATGCTGTTTTTTTCAACAGTGAGTTCACCCCAAAAATTAAACTTTTGTCATAAATTACTCACTCTTATGTCATTCCAAACCCACAAGACTTTCGTTCACATTTGAGTTTCCCTATAACATATTTGATCTATGTGTATTCATCAATGTTTATATGTGAATAAAAGTCTAAATTAAATCGCCTAATCAGACCTTATTTGTCCCTTTTCAGAACTGCACTCGTTGTGTTCTGTCTTCCGGTTTGTATTTACACCGCATGAAGGTAAGCTTTTATGGATTTATGAAACAGCTCATTTTAAAATATTCCCGGTCTACTGACATTTATGACATCTGCTTCAAACAATACAATGCCCAACTCTACAATAAGTAAATCCACTTCACTAGCTATTTACTCTAAATACAGAGCTACCACTAAAATGAAAGTTCAAACACAATATTCTAAAGATGGCTGCACACGTTTTTCTCTGGTGCATAAGGCCTATAAAGCGATTGTCTCTTCAGATGACTTAGATTAAAACATACATTCCATATAGATCTCTTATGACCACTTTAGAAACTTCTCGCTTCAAAGTTTTGCTGTAATGGATTTTCAATGGAATGGTTACAATAAAAATGTTTTAATTTGTGTTTTGAAGATTAATGAAAGTCTTTGGAACAACATCAGGGTGAATAAATAATGAATGAATTTTCATTTTTGGGAACTATCCTTTTAAGTCTTTGTTATAAAACATAATACTTAGAATATTAATACTACAGTTCATCATTCTTTCTACTCTGTTATATTGTGTTTACTTTCATTTAGCATAACGGAAGCAAAAAATATAATGTCATTTTAGAGTTACCCTCCTTTTCAAAAGAGAATTTTCTATTTCAACAAAAATCATATTTTTTTAATATATTCAGTGTTATTCCTGTAGTTCAGACAGGACCATTTTGGCAAGTTACTTTGAGTTTATTGAAATACAAGTTATCTTTTGCGGTATGGTTTCTTATGGGGTTTCTTGCTCCGAAATTAATTTAACATACAAGAGCTTTAACATTAACCCCCCAGAACCATCAGCTTGGAAATACATAGACAATTAAGACACTTTAGTAATGTCTTTAAAAGCGAACAGTGGTAATCGTGTAGATGTGGCAGTGGGAAGTCTATACTGTAGTTTGGTTATGAGGATGAGTGTCTTTCAGCAGTGCGGTCCATGCCAGCCAGGACTTGAAAGCCTTAGTAATCTGAAACAAAAGAAGACAACAACCAAAAGGTGCACAGTAATATGCTCATGCTTATAATGGGGAGGGAGAGAGGGAGGGTTGCGAGCAGTTTGAGCATACTTACCAAGCAGTAATGCCACATATATATGTCCCGTGTCTAATAGGAGAATGGTAGTGATTGGAACGATTTGACAGCTGTCCGCGTCAACTGGTCGCAGCACTATGCCTACGTGGCCTGATTGAACTGACGCTCAATTTCAGTCTATAACTTCAGTCATGTAAATATTGCTTTCTTTTGCATTATTTATTATGTGGCAACTGACAAGAGCTGACTGAACTTATAGAACAATCTTCATATGTTTTAGTATAGCCTCTTGACTAATGTAGCTTTCCCAAAATATGATTACCGTGTGTAAACTCATGCAGAAAACTTGATGAAATTACAAACAGTACAAAGCAGGCGGCTCAAATGGAATTAGCGGCTTGCGGCTTCTATAAAGGACTAACAGCATTAGCAGCGCTGGTTAACACACTCGACCCAGACATTTATTGGCCTTAATTGAGGACCGTGTCAACAGCTAAAGTCCTTCTAATGGATATGGATCTGCTTCACCTGACTGGTATCCCAGTTAAGTGAATGCTTCACCTTAACACATGAACATAATCATCCATACACACCCTACAGAACAAGAATTTTTATATTAAAACCTAGATAAAGCACAATTAAAAGTCTAAATCTGTAATAAGAAAAGTATTATTTAGGGTTGACTAATATTTAATCCCATGTTGCTGGATTAAACTAGTAAATGAAAACAGAGAACAAACCCTATCAGGATCTAATCTACACATCTGTGTATAAACAAAGTAAAGCTATACAGTTAACACAGACTGCCTTTTCTCGTCCCTGTGAAAAGAAAGCAGAGGATGAAGGCTGGAAGCGCATTGTGGATTGCATTTCAAAGCTGCCGTCATCTGTGGCCAGTCTGACCTTTGAGTCCTGGTCTATTCAGATAGTGGCCTTTGTCAGACCACTGGACAAAGCGCAGGAGGTCTCAGTCTAGCTGTTGAACTGATTAGAGAAGTGGACCCAGCAACGCTCTGCTCCAGTGCCCTCCCGGGACCCTCCACTGGCCACCGAGGCCTCGGGGGCCAAGGTCAGCGTCCACTGTGACCCTTTCGGACCCCTGTCATGTTTGGACACATGCGAGCACAATGCTGCACAGGTCCTAATCCAGCAGATTAGCATACGAGGAGGATAAAAGAGGGCATAAGGCTACGGACCTGTGCACCCACCACGGTGAATGCAGGGCCAGAAAAGAGAGTGTTGGCATGGAGATGGACAAATTGTAAGACGATAAACACAGTCTCATCTTCTGCTCTTTTTAAAGATGGATTTGTGGGGATGTATTATATAAGGAATCATCCTGAGTCTGTATTCAGCGGGATCTTTCAATTGTGTCCCAGGTTTAAGATGAATTCAGTGATAGTGCTTAGTCATGCTGTGGCTTGAACCCTTTTTTCTCTGTGAATCATGAGAATGGCTAAATATTGTGAAATATGCAATGACATTTGTGTGCATATTAAATTGAGAAACTTTGCTGCAAAGCATTGCTATTAAATTAAAATAAAATTATGCAAACTGTTCTTTTTGGAGATAATTTATAAAAATATGATACAGGATGTGAAAGCGATATTGCTAAAATTTAAACTTAATGAACAACAATCTTGCAGTTCTGAGAACAAAATGCACAAAATGCACAAGTTGTTTGTATGCATGCCAAAACTTCCTTGTTTGACCCTTGGACCTATGGTAACTCTGCACCATCCTTAATGGAGGCCATCCCCCCACAGACAGCAGCTGACCAAGTTTGCCCAGTTTTATTTTTAAACATTAAAATTAACTCAGTTTTGAGGAATGTCATTTATATTATATATATATATATATATATATATAATATATATGTGTGTGTGTGTGTGTGTGTGTATAAAGTAATGGGATAATGGGAAACCAAAGTGTACCATAATTGAGCAAAGTTTCCATACTGACCTGGTGACTGTGTCCAATCTCTTACCCCTTACCCCTGTAAGCTGGTGGTCTGCTTGGTCATTTCCTGTCAGGAATGCAAAGCCAGAGGCTGTATGTGTGTGTGGTGGTGTGGTGTTTTGGGAGGGGGTGTGTGTGGGGGGGTGGGGGGAGTCTCGCTCTGACGCTCCTGTGTGTTCTCATTCAACACAGGGGTCGTGTGTCAGGGGTGAAAGGTCAGGTCTGGAGGTGTGGAGGGAGTGCTCAGGCCTCAGGCAGGTAGAGTCTTAATTGGTCCTTGGGGATAAGGAAAGATTTTCTGTGCCTGTCGGGGAGTCAGTCTGTGATGAACTTGGAGCATTAATGATAATGACTGGATGAAAGAGAACTGTCATAGGGTGAAGATTTCAAGAAAAAAGCCTATGGTAGTATTTGTATATACTTCCTATCGAATGATGCAGGCAGATGAATCCTTGAATTGGAATTTTGAAATTTTATAAAGCATTCTCAAAGTTTGAATAGTGCACATCTGTGGTATCATGGGCTCTCTGTTGCCAGTGATCTCTCCCAATCTTTAGCCAAACTAACTGTAATCACACTTAACATTAACACGAAGCTCTATTCTCCAAAACTTCTGACCCTCTCATCAAAGTTCACTCCCTCATCTCCATTCAAAGTTTTTGTATTTGTCCTGGCCAATTTGTTGACATAACTCTGCCATTACCTCAACTAAGAAGCATCACAGAGTGCTGGGTAATTTCATTAACAAGAGAGGGCCTGCAGCTGGCAAGAGGATATGGAGAGATGTAGTGAGTGTGAGGAAGAGGTGGGGGTCACATCTCTTGTTTGTCTGCAGTGAATGACAGGAATGTGTCCAACTGAAGAGAAAGAGTGTGTGAGATGCAGCAAACGCAGCTGTGTTGAGGCAATGGTATGAGAGGGTAATAAATGCTGTCATATATCTGTGCTTTTCTATAATGTGCTGATTGCAAAATAAGAGCAGGCCTTCCTCAGCTCATTAACCATCACGTCCCAGGGCTTGGGAAGCAGAGCATGAGGGCTAGGGATTGGTCACAATGAATTTCTATCTTTAGGCCAAGGAGTGTGTGCATGTGTCAGCTTGACTCATGACAAAGAAAACCTTGCTCGTCCTGAATGGTCTAGAACAGGGGTGTCCAAACTTGGTCCTGGTGGGCTCAAACCTCAAGTCATGGCCTAACTAGGCATACTAGAAACTTCCAGGCAGGTGTTTTGGAGATGGAGGGAGCTAAACTTTGCAGGACAGTGGCCCTCCAGGACTGAGTTAGACACCCCTGGTGTAGAAGTATTTTACAGCATTGTTTGGAAGTATGGTCATATGACCTCTAGGCTAGCTTGACCCTTGCCTTAGAAATTTTCATCAGTTATAGAGGGATGGATGGCGAAGCTCAAACGTACTGCGTAACAATGAGAATGAAACTCATTGGTTAAGCAGTACTTTTGAGGTTTCCGGAAGAGGTTTGTTCATTTGCGTCATTCAGGTTAGGTTGAGCTTCTGCTTATGTTCGCTGATCAATGTTTATATGCGAGTAAAAGCCTAAATTAAATCTTTCGTAATATAAAGTGGTGGAGTCTCTTCAGAAAATGTGGACTAAACCGCTCGATTCATATGGATTCGTTTTCCGATCTCTTTATGAACTTTTTTGAAGGGTCACAGTGTCACTGGCAAAGGGGGACGGAGGAACAGACATGGGGGAACAGACATCTTTCAGATTTCATCAAAATTTGTGTTCCCGAAGATGAATGAAACTCTTAAGAGTTTGGAACGACATAAGGGTGAGTAAATAATGATTAATTTTCATTTTGGGGTGAACTAACCCTTTAAAAATAGGAAGAATACAGTATATTTATGCATACTGTGCAGTATTCAGCACATAGTAAGCCATTTCATTTTGAACACTGTCACTGTTAAAGATGACTAGGATTTGCCTATTACAGGTTGCAGATGGCACGTCCTGTTAGTGCCTATAAAAGTGTGTGATGTACTGGAACGTGCTGTGCAAGAGAGCCAGTGGATCGCCCTGTTTGCTCAGGGTGAGTCCCAGCACCCTGGGAGCACATTATCCACCTATTAAAGCCTTGTAATTATTTACCTTCCCCATCCTAAAGAAGGGCAACGTCTCTCAGATAAAGAAGAGCCTCTTGCTTTGCAAGTGCTGTTTGAGTTGAAGCTGGAGAGGGCTTGGACTAGACAGACTACAGTTGCTGTCTATTGTCAGAGCAAACATTCCTGAGGACAGGATCACAGCGATGGGTACACAAACTCGCAATCGCCACCCCCCGTACACACAAACCAACAGTCTTGGCACACACCCACCCGCACACATATTTACACACAGGCATTCTTGTCCCCTGGCTGCAAAGGGCAGGTCCTGGTCTGGTGAGGAGCACAGCAGTCATCCCGGACAATGAACACAATGGCCATTAGGCAGCAACTGTCAAAGGCTGTAGGGTGTGCATCAACCATCCCAAAGGTCCTAACCCAATATTTGAGCAGGCTTGTGGGTTTGTTGACCACAGAAAGAGCATCTTTATTGCTGGAGAAGTATACTTCCAGACCAAACTGGGGGATGTTCCCTCCCTAACAAGCAGGTGAATAAACATGGTGTCCATAGTAACATCAGTGATGTTTATAGGTCGGGTACTCTGGGGCTCGTAACAGGTACTGGGCTCCATTCCTACATGCATGAGACATTTTGTCTCACGAGGACAAACGAGTAATCTTGTGCAGGCTCACCCGCCACACGCACCCTGGACTAACATTGTGTCATGGGACACTTCTAATTCCCTAGTGGAAACAATATGCTAGTGTATAGTTCTACCTAAATGAGTTACAAATATATGTAGGAATTTAACATTTAAAACTCAGCAGACTTCTGAGAAAAAAATTCTGTATGACTGGTGTTGGCATCCTATAATATCATACCGTTTTCCGTATACTCAACTTTTCCCTATACACATTACACATCTTCTGTATACACGTTTTGTTAGCTAAAAATGAAAGAAAGAAAAAAAGTACATTTTTAATCGACTGATATTTGTATTTATTTCATTAATGACATTTATGGGATAGTGTGACAAATAGTGCAAATAATATATATATATATATATATATATATATATATATATATATACAGTACAGTCCAAAAGTTTGGAACCACTAAGATTTTTAATGTTTTTAAAAGAAGTTTCGTCTGCTCACCAAGGCTACATTTATTTAATTAAAAATACAGTAAAAAACAGTAATATTGTGAAATATTATTACAATTTAAAATAACTGTGTACTATTTAAATATATTTGACAAAGTAATTTATTCCTGTGATGCAAAGCTGAATTTTCAGCATCGTTACTCCAGTCTTCAGTGTCACATGATCCTTCAGAATCATTCTAATATGCTGATTTGCTGCTCAATAAACATTTATGATTATTTTCAATGTTGAAAACAGTTGTGTACTTTTTTTTCAGGATTCCTTGATGAATAGAAAGTTCAAAAGAATTATCTGAAATACAAAGCTTCTGTAGCATTATACACTAACGTTCAAAAGTTTGGGGTCAGTAAGAATTTTTATTTTTATTTTTTTGAAAAGAATTAAAGAAATGAATACTTTTATTCAGCAAGGATGCATTAAATCAATCAAAAGTGGCAGTAAAGACATTTATAATGTTACAAAAGATTAGATTTCAGATAAACACTGTTCTTTTGAACTTTCTATTCATCAAATAATCCTGAAAAAAAATACTGTACACAAATATTTTGTACAATTGTACACATTAAATGTTTCTTGAGCAGCAGATAAGCATATTAGAATGATTTCTGAAGGATCATGTGACACTGAAGACTGGAGTAATGATGCTGAAAATTCAGCTTGCCATCACAGGAATAAATTACTTTGTGAAATATATTCAAATAGAAAACAGTTATTTTAAATTGTAATAATATTTCACAATATTACTGTTTTTACTGTATTTTAATTAAATAAATGTAGCCTTGGTGAGCAGACGAAACTTCTTTTAAAAACATTAAAAAATCTTCAAACTTTTCAAAACTTTTGGACTGTACTGTGTATATATATATATATATATATATATATACACATACATACATTTTTGAATGGTAGTACTAATATATATATATATATATTATATATATATATATATAGTACTACCGTTCAAAAATGTGGGTGAATAAGTATTATTCAGCAAGGATGCATTAAATTGATCAAAAGTGACACTAAAGACATCTATAATGTTAAAAAGATTTCTGTTTTAAATAAATGCTGTTCTTGTTTAATGTTCTATTCATTAAAAAATACTGAAAAAATGTTTCTTAAAAAAAGCAGCAGAACTGTTTCCAACATTGATCATAAGAAATGTTTCATAAGCACCAAATCATTATTTTAGAATGATTTTGAAGGATCATGAAAGCTGAAAATTTGGTTTTGCCATCACAGAAGTAAATTACATTTTAAATATTAGAAAACAATTTAAATTTGTAATATTTTTCACAATATTACAGTTACAATATTAATAAATAATTGATCAAATATATTATAAAAAATAATTGATAAAATAATTGCAGGCTTGATGAGCATAGGAGACTTTTTTCAAAAACAATAGAAACAGACAAATATATTTATACATATAGGTTAAGATTAGGGATAATCTGAAGTGTATTATGAA
>JAOTNS010003224.1:0-11560 GCA_028476615.1 Culter alburnus | reverse complement strand
TTCTGTTTGTTTGTTTTCGATTTGTACTCTTTGTCTTTGGAAGCACTGCTTTGTTTGTCTTTGAATTAGAGTTTGTGTGGTGTGTGTGTGTGTGTGTGTGTGTGTGTGTGTGCGTGTGTATGTGTGTTGCTTTGTCCATAACAAGATTAATCTGTGTGTGTGTGTGTGTGTGTGTGTCACTGTGACAAGGTTCCAGTAGCCGCAGCCATCTTTCCCTTGTAGCCTCCCCTCTCTCCTTCGATCAATGCAGCTCCTGTCTTAGCCTTCACCTCCAAGAACACACATTAATTTCACACATATATACACCCTGGAACAAACCGCTGACTTTTCTGCACAGCCACAGCGCACACACACACACACACATTATTTATGACCTGATGTGACAGATGGATCAATAGTTTAATATCAGTGTTTGTGGAGTGCAGTGCCTCTGTCTATCAGATATCCAGACAGGCTACTAAGCACACACACGCAGAAGTAGCACTTAAACACGCATATTTGAGTGCCATCTGTTTGGTGGACAGACTGCTACAAAAAATCATTGACACTCACTGACCCTCAAACATGACAACCACATGAGCAGCCCATCAGTGGGCTCTAGCAGCAACAGCCCAAGAGCTGTGTGCTGGATGCCTGACCCAAAAAAAAAAAAAATCTATCTAGAGAGCTCTTTGAAGACTTCTAACCAAACAGAATGTGATCTCAGGCATGGTTACTGGCCATTCATTATAACAGAGACAGATGCTCCAGACTTTCATCATTGATGATTTCTGATTATGTAAAATGACCAGATGACACAATTAGTTAAGTGGGACATCACATTTGAAGGGTAAATTTGGTTCATGATTCACTATTCATGATGCATATTTTTGCACATGGGGTATAAAAGTTTAGATTTTTTTTTTTCTCTAGTAAAAATGTCATCCAAAATGATACATTTACTTCTCAGATGATAAGATTTTCAGGAAAAAATATATCCCAAATTAAAGGTGCAATGTGCAATGTGTAAAATTTGGGAGGATGTATTGACAGAAATGCAATATAATATACATAACTATGTTTTCAGTAGTGTATAAAGACCTTACATAAAGAGCCGTTATGATTTTATTACCTTAGAATGAGCCATTTCTATCTCATACACCGCGGGTCCCCCCCTCCATGTCAAGTCGCCATTATGTACCGGCATGTTTCTACAGCAACCCTAAATGGACAAACACATACAGAGCCTGTTTCATCACAATGTTGTTGTTCTTCTAAATCGTTTGTGTTTTTAGAGGCAGCTTGCATCGTCACGTTGAATACGCATGAAGAAGTAGTAGTAGTAGTCGTCATTGTCTGGTTTATTAGAAGCAGAGACTTTTCTTTGTTAGAAGAAGAAACCTCATTGCTTGATCTGCTGTCTCAGACGACAACATCTTTGACTTGTGGCGGCCAGACGGCCTCGACGTTGGTTGCAGTTCACAACCTCACCACTAGATGCCGCTAAAATTTACACACTGCACCTTTAATTAAATTCCAAACTCATATTACTTTCTTTCTTCAATGGAGCACAAAAGGGGGAAAAAAAATTGAAGAATGTGCAAGTTGCTTTTTTTCCATTAAGTAACAATAAATGGGAATTGGAGCTTGGAAAAACAGAATAAAAGTATTACAAGCAGTCCATATCATCCATGTGCTATACTGGAAGACAGAAATTTCATTTCAGGTTGACCAGCAGAGATCACCCAAAAAGAAAAAAAGAAATTCTGTTATCATTTACTCACCTTCATGTTGTTTCAAACCTGTATGACTTTGTGTTTTCTGTGAAACACAAGAGACTATATTGTGAAGAATGTACAGTATGTCAAATGTTTTTGTCCATAGGGTCATTAGAGTTTAATACAGGATAATAATATTGGACCCTATTAACTTATTTTATGGGGGGAAAAGTTCCCAGTTTCAGTTAAAACAGCTCAAACATGCATTTTAGTCTAGGACTAGCCTTGTCTATGAAACCGAGGGTTAAATTTTTACTTAAAGGGGACCAATTATGTTTTTATTTTACAAGATGTAAAATAAGTCTCTGATGTCCCCAGAGTGTGTATGTGAAGTTTTAGCTCAAAAAAACCCACAGATAATTTTTTATAGCATGTTAAAGTTGCCACTTTATGGGTTGAGCAAAACATGCTGTTTCAGTGTGTGCCCTTTAAATGCAAATGAGCTGCTGCACTCGGCCTAAGAGGGCGGAGCTTCAAAAGGATTCAGTCAGGGCGCACTATAATGACAGAAACTGCGAATATATGCTGCATGGAGATAGAACAGGTATAGTTTAGTTCATTTAGGTTATAACTTATATGTCTTCTTGTTTTTTCCACTATATTACTACCACTTAAAACTCTAGTGAAATGAAATAGTTATCTGTACCAGAAAAGGCATCTCAAACATCCATCCAGATTTTAACAACAGCTGTCAATGACAGCAATTAGAATCACAAGAAAGTCACATACAAGCAAACTCTGCTGAAAGAGATAATGTCCACTCTTGGTTATGATGCAGGATGAATGTTTAGAAGAATCCATAAATGTGTCCTTATTTAGGCTGGAAGAAAACACAGTCCAGGTCCCAGAGCAGTTCCTCAGAAATGGAGCACATGCAGCTATCTAATCTAGGAGCGTGTTGTTTGATGCTCAAGGACAGCATCACCTCCACCCATATTGAAGAGGAGGGCAAAATTTAATTGAGAGCACCATTTAAGAAAGTCAGAGAGCTCCAGCAATGTCAACACGCAGCGATGTCAAACCTAGCACACAATCCCAGGCGTCTCCTTCCCAAGCCATCAGGAACAGCACGATATGTTTGTTTGCGACTTTTGTCCCGAGCACAGTTTTGATGCAAATGTCTCGACGGCAGAGCGCGAGGTGAGAGGACTTGTCAAAGTCACAGCAGAAAGTGGGGTTATCATAAAAAACAAACACACAGAGCACAAGGGCAATTACTGCCCTAATATACCATTTTCCCCTCAAGACACACATAACCTCAACGCTAGATGATTGCCAGCACAATATGAAGCCGACCATCTCGAAGTCACCTTTCCATAATGAAAAGAAGAGAGGTCAATGCTGAAAGCACAAAAGAGATGTTGAAGCTATGATGCAAAATATAGCGTAGGGGGAAAAAAACATCATCTAGATACGTACAACTGTGTGAATAAGTATACGTACATATACAAATTTTAGTATGAATATTTTATATACGTATATGGCATATCAAGAGTGATAATGCCATTTAAGTTAACTATAAGCCGATGCATTATTGTCACATTCATCTTCTAGATATATGAAAATATATTACATGAAATTACAAATGAGGCCAATTGTAATATTGCACATGATGAAGTAAGATCTTGAGTTCTTATAGCTGATATTCATTACTGGCGGTGCGTGTCCATAAGCAGCAGGTATGAGGAGAGAAACAGATGTGTTTGAGGAACGGCCACACACACTCATGGATCAGAGAGCAATGACAGATTTATCCAAATAAAAGGCTTGAGCACTCCAGGAAAGCATTGTGTTATCGCTTTCATGCCCTGCAGTCTTCTCACGCTTTCACGGCCCGTTCTGCTCTGAGGGCTGGATGCAACACAGACAGTGTTTGAAGAACAAACAGATCCCTTCCCCCTCTTATCTCTAAATGTCTTTTTAAACACATCACAGCTCCTCATAGGCTTTTAATACAGCAGTAAATGCAAGATTCACTGTCACAGTCAGGCTGAAAAACAAGCAGCAGCAGATAACAGTCCAAGCTATGGAAAGTGCCACAAAACCTCTCAACATGTCCTTTCAACTATTACATTTTTAAAATCTATTGTACACTTTTCACCATTTTCTTTATGCATGTTAGGCATGCTAGAAGTGTTATTTTGTTAGATGCTACAACACTTTCTTGGGCCAATAAACATCACGCTTGATCCCAGAAAACCCAAACAACCATTTTCACTAGGAATATTTGAGCAATTATGTGTCCAGATCTGGGCCGTCACTATGTTGCTGTCTGGGAAACCAAGACCCCTGTATGCTTTGAACTATATGTCCATATGTGAAGATTTATCCATGTCTCAACCAATCAGAATGATTCAACCTGAAGTAATGACGTAGTTTAGTGACCTGTGTTTGAGTATAACTGCTGTTGTATTGAGTGTGTACGGAGGGTGGTCTACGAACTTCTTGCTGAGTGTTGAAGCGGACTTCTGCTGATGAAACTATTCTTTAGTAAATTTTTCTTCAATTGATTGCATCTCTGACTCCTGGTCTTCATTCATCATATTTGGTCCTCAGGTCGTAACTGTAAATTCCCCTACAATACAACTAAATGACATCGGTGAGAAAACAGCAGTTCAGAAAGCATCTGATCATAGCGATATGGATATGTTTGCACAAGCTCTGCAGGTCGGCAATTAACCGGAAATTAACCAGAGATTTTACACCTCAAAGAAGGTGGAGCCTCAGAACCACACCCACCTATTACATCATCGCCATGGACCAATGGTAGTACGAAGGTGTTTACCAGCCAGAGTAAACTTTTCAGGCAAGCTGTTTCAAACTCCTGAAACGAACTTTGTTGTGGCCTGATTTTGTTCGGAATGATGCCACACCAGTTCATTCTTCAATTTCGCTTGAGGTACGGTATATTGGGGCCTTTATTGTTTCCCTTCAGAAGACATTGGGGGTCATATGGGCCTTTTGTTGCAATAGATCAGAAAAGTCACCCAGAATTGGACTTTATAACTCGCGATTGCGAGTTTATATCTCAGAATTCTGAAGAAAAGAAGTCAGAATTACGAGATATAAACTCACAATTGCGAGAAAAAAGGTTAGAATTGCATGTTTTTGCAAGTTCTGACTTTATATTTTGCAAGTGTGAGAAAAAAAGTCACAATTATCTTTAAAATGGTTTTAGTCCATGGTGGAACAAGCTTCCATACAAACACATGCTTAAGAAATTAGAAATAATTCTTACAAAGTTACAAAGTGGAACATTTTGGTGGTGTTTTCGCCAAAATTTCTCCCAGGGGCATAACCCTGGACTCTCCTACACAATACAAATAACAATTCACGAAATATTAGTAACTGTATGGTAATGTCCAGGTATCCACTGCAACACCCTATTAACACTTTTCTTCATAGTTACTGCTGCATCTTTAAGACAAATACGTTCATTTGATTTACACACAGTTTCTTGCCAGTTTTGCAGTAGCAATGTCATGCTTCTTCAATATAAAGGTCCACCATCCTCTCTTTATGCTGATACGTGCAGCTTCATCAGGGTTGAGTTAAATCCACTGCAGTTCTTTTCCTCTCCTGCTGTGATCAAACAGGATGCGGCTGATAGAGGGGTTTAGAGAGATGCAGCGGTGCTCTTAATTCCAGGCATCCGTGAGGGTGAAAGCGCATGAGGACAATCAGTTAACTCAACCCCCCCCCAAGCAGCCCACCTCACCCGAGCTTCATCCATCACAGACACAATGCTCTGCCTCCAGTAATGATGTATGGCCAGAGAGGTTACTGACAGGTCATCATGAGGGGGCCATTGATCAGCGGCAGGAAATGTCCAGTCATTAAGACATGCATGGCAGGTGAGCCTCAATCACTGGAAATAAAATTGATTATCTAGTCCAGGAATTTTTGTCTTCTCTTTTGGGAGTGAATGATTGGAAACACTTATACCCATGAAGCAAGCTGCATTTACATTTTTAAGCAGCTTGAAATGTAGCTTCCTCAACACCATTAATTTTGCATCATAAGTTAAAATACTCCTCCACTTTAGCAGACTGACTCATTTTAAAATGGGCCGTGTGGTTTAAATTAAGGGAGGCACTTTTACACAGAGGAGAGGCGGCAAAAAATACCGCACTGACGTCCGTTAGCCAACCTATCAATCATTCCCCACTGGGATCCCCTTCAAACTGCTTTATTTATAACACCTGCTGAGGCATAGTTATGAAAAGATGAGTGCTTATGGACAGCGAGCTGTGAGGAGCCAATTTACATTTGTGACCATTAGAATTCAGAAGATAACAGAGCCATTCCACGTGCGGCACAATTAAGATGAGCTGTAAATCACAAGGACAGGTTCACGAGTGCTTCCGGGGGATGTTGATATTTTACTCAGGTGAATATGTTTTCCTCCAGTTAAAGCTCAAATGAGAGACAGCAGATAACAGTTGCTAATGGAATTCTCCTGTGAATAACAGATAAGTGGAGCATACAGCATAGAAACCTGTTCTGTCTCGCGTTAGTCTCATGGTTTGTCCAATTAGAAAAAGACAAAAGATCATTATAGTGGACTATAAAAGCTGATTAACATTCAGGTCCTTGATAGAGCACAGTTACACATTATTGCATCACTAGGCAAAAGCACAATATTGACTACTAAGTGAGAAACGTAGGGCCTCGTTTATAAAACATTCGTACGCACAGATTGTGTATGTACGCTTAAATCCACGGCAACATTCAGATTTATAAAAACACTCTTTTCCTTGTGGCAGAGAATCGGAGAACTGCAGGTATTAGGAAATCTAAGCAATTCTTGCAGCTCGCCATTCTCAAGTAACACATTTGGATGTTGACTGGTGTTCTTTTATATGTTAATGACATGTTCGTTTTCCGAATCACATGTATGCACATTTGAGAAATGATCGTAAGATCAAATGTAGGATGGTTTCTACACAACATTTTATAAATGAGGCCTGTAATGTCCAACCATGTAGTTTATTTTTTGTTTGCATGACTTTGTCTTTTAAGAGTACTACCATTTCATTTCAATTCGAACCGGAATTTCTGGCATGGGAGGTGGTCTCGCTAACAAGGACCGCAGCCTATAACGTCAGTTGCTATAGTGCGCATCTTGAGGTCAGGGGAGTGAGGTTTACTCGCACAGATCTGACTAGCTGGCCTACGTTACACTCACCCCCCTAAACCTCACTCCCATCTGGGTCACGGCACCACTGTAACCACTTCTGGTTTTACTCACACTCGGAGCGAGATTCAAACAGGTGTTTCCGACATTGGAGGCAGGCGTTAACAAGGACCGCAGCCTATAACGCCAGTTGCTATAGTGCGCATTTTGAGGCCAGGGAAGAGAGGTTTACTCACACAACTCTTACTAGCTGGTCTCTGATAAGCTCATCCCCTTAAACCTCACTCCCATCCAGGTCACGGCACCAACGTAACTGGTCCTACTCACACTGCTCCGAGCAGGATTCAAACCGGTGTTTCTGACATGGGAGGCGTGTGCGCTAATAAGGATGCTGAAGACTGCAGCCTCTAGCGTCAGTCGCTAGTGTGCCTTTTGAGGCCAGGGGAGTGAGGTTCACTCACACAGCTCTTACTAGCTGGCCTTCGTTACACTCACCCCCCTAAACCTCACTCCCATCCGGGTCACGGCACCACTGTACTGGTCCTTATCACACTGCTCCAAGCGGGATTCGAACCAGTGTTTCCAGCAGGGAGGCAGGTACGCTCACAATGGCCGCAGCCTTTAATGTCAGCCACTATGCGATTTTGAGGCCAGGGGAGTGAGGTTACTCAACAGCTCTTACTAGCTGGCCTCCGTTACACTCATCCGCCTAAACCTCACTCCATCGGGTCACGGCACCAATGTAACTGGTCATTATCACACTGCTCCAAGCGGGATTCGAACCAGTGTTTCCAGCATGGGAGGCAGGTACGTAACAATGGCCGCAGCCTTTAATGTCAGCACTATATTGCGCATTTTGAGGCCAGGGGAGTGAGGTTACTCCACAGCTCTTACTAGCTGGCCTCCGTTACACTCACCCCCTAAATCTCACTCCCATCTGGGTCACGGCACCATGTAACTGGTCCTATTCACACTACTACAAACGGGATTTAAACTGGTGTTTCCAGCATGGGAGATGGGCATGCCAAACAAGGACGCTAAAGACTGCAGCCTATAGTCCAGTCGTTACTCCTCCCCCCCAAACCTCACTCCCATCCAGGTCAACGGCACCAAGTAACTGGTCCGACTTCACACTGCTCCGTAGCAGGATTATGTCCAAAAGACGGGGTTTACTGAACAGGGGAGGAGGGTGCGTAATAAGGATGTGAAGACCGCGAGCTCTTGATCCAAAAGCGTCAGTCGTAGTGTGCCTTTCTGAGGGCCAGGGGCGTGAGATGCAATCACCAGTCTTAACTAGATGTGCTCTCCGTCATAATACGCCCTGTGAACTGATCCGAGAATAAACCTCAACTCCATTCAGCGGTCACGAGGGGATGAGGTACTACGCAAATGATGGATAAAGGCACTTGGATACGGCTGTTGAATCTACACGAATTTGCATCGCTCCATGACCACTCCATGCGAGTTATTCCGAACCTTTCTTTCGACAGATTCCAGAGCAGTGCTGGAGGTGGGCGGTGCCCAGGATATGCTAACCAAGCATTCGCCGACGTCGCTTTTAAGTGTTCAGGCCAATTTATAGGCAGTGTTGTATGAAACGAGGCACGCACACGGGAACATGAGTGCAGGTTTACTCAACAGCTGTGTTACGTAGAATGGCCTTCAACCCCGATTTACAGTCGAAACCCCCCCTAAAACCTCATCCCATCTGGTCACGGTGGTACACGTGCCTCATCCGTATCCCATCACTCGTTCAAATGAGTCACTGGGTCTTTATTCATCCCTATCCTATCATCCATGACTGCTACAGAAAGCGGATTCGAACCAGTGTTTAAGCCTGCCCAACTTTACTGTGTGTGAACAAAAAGGTCAGTGGGACAGTTGCTACACATGTACACTAGAATAGGAAAAGGATGGAGGGCCGCTAGCTTACAAAAGCGAGCTGTAATGGAGCTTTAAGCATGATAAACATATGGCCTGTAATGCAGTAGAAAGAGTTGCCGAGTTAATATTAGAGATGGTACCAGAGCCCAGATCTGAAGCTCGAGCAGGAAGACCAGCCAAGCAATCCGTGAAGAGGTACGTTCGAGACATCAAAGCTTACTTACTAGTAGCTTTTAGGGGCGAGGCCACTAGATCGGTCCGTAGATAGGCCATCTGATCCCTCCTAAATCTCAATCCAATCGGGTATGTCACAGCATGATACCACTATGGGGGTATACTGGTCGTGTGATGACGTCCCAATTGATCGCTGGAAACGTAGCTTTCAAACTCGGATGACCAAAAGATAATCAACATTGAGTGTTAATCCAGAGGCAAACAAGGACATTATGTTGCCATCATTCTCATTTCATGTCGTCGGATTAAAGCCATTTACAGCATGGAGGCGGCATGAAGTCAAAAATGACATAACTGTCCTTAAGAGCTTATATTACTGTAAACCTTAAATTAGTTTGACGGATCATTCGGTACAACCCCAACAAAAGTACATAAAGGATATTTAATTTAAGAATAATCAATGATATTTGTTAAAAAATAATGATTAAGATGTGTAAACTTCAAGGTGTAGAAAAATATTTTTTTTTTTCTTGATGGTTACACCACATGACAAATTATGAACATTTTTGATAAAAAAATTGTATAATTTTTCAAAAATGAATGCAAAAATGACATATCTAAGAACTGTACGAAAAACCAAAATCACAGTTGTTTAACGTTCGATATACAGCTATGTAAAAAAGGATTTTAGGCCAATTAGATTTCAGGGTGGGCGGGGCTATTTAGGGCAAGGCGATGAAAACAGAAACCCATTTACCGAGAATTTTATTTATTTTTATTTTTTGCACAGTGCGGTTGTTTAAGTTGGGAAAAACAGAAGAGAAGACTAACAGAAGCGATATCTCAGGTTTATCACTTGCTGTCTTAAAGGGATAGTTCACCAAAAATAAAAATATATCATTTACGCACCCTTAAGTTGTTCCAAACCTGTATGAATTTCTTTCTTCTGCTGAACACAAAAGAAGATATTTTGAAAAATATGGGTATGATTTGCAATTGATGGGCTCCACTGACTTCCATAGTATGGGAAAAAAATACTATGGTAGGCAATGGGACCCATCAACTGTTTGGTTACCGACATTCTTCAAAATATCTTCTTTTGTTTCCAGCAGAAGAAAGAAATTCATACAGGTTTGGAACAACTTGGATGAGTAAATGATGACAGGATTTTCATTTTTGGGTTAGAGTTGTCAAAAGTACCGACTTTGGTACCAATCAGTACTAAAATTTAAAAATGACGCTTTGAGAGCTGTTGAGGATTCATAAACACCTCTGATTGGCTGTTGGTGTTGACGCACTCATCGGATATGTCTGTGATTGGCTTCCATGATCAATACTTCAAAAACATGTTGTAAATAATCATCAATGACGCTCTTCACTGAGCACTTACACAGATACACATGGGAGCGTTTCAAAGCAAGCGTCTACCATGGACTAGTCTGCTGATAGATGCCTGCTTTCAAATGCTCCCACTCCCGCTTCAAAACACTTTCAAATTTAAACACTTCCGTGTGCTTTCAAATGCTCCCATGCGTTGATCATTGTAGCCAATCAAGACATACCCAATGAACGCGTCAACACAATAGCCAATCAGAGCTGTTTACGAATCCGCTCAACAGCGCTCAAAGCCTCACGTTTTTAAAATTCAGTACCAAATGGTACCGTAGTCAGTACTTTGACAACTCTATTTGGGTGAACTATCCCTTTAAGAGAGGTTCTGTTAAGAATAGACCAGGAATTCCATTAAGATTGGAACATAGTGTGATAGTCACTCAAAATAAAATTCTGTATTTTTTCGTTCCAAAACTGTGTGACTTTTTTGATTGTAGTTGGAGTTATTAGTCAATGGGGTCCAATGTTGTTTGGATCTCAACATTCTTTAAAATGTTGTCTTTGGTTTGGAACAACATGAGGGTGAGTAATTCATTCAGGTTCTTCTGAGTAAACTTGAACTCATTTTATCTTTCTAAAGTAACAAGAACTGATCCTGAATCATCTCATAACTTCAGACTCCGTTAGCTTAAAATAACTCAGACTTAGATCCAAGACTAAACTCTTCCTTTTAAAACATTGCAAACATTAAAGTGCCTGATACCGCTGGATATAAATTCTCAGGCAAACATTTATATAGCCCATTATGTTGTTATAAGACCCTTATGTTAGACCCTTAAACTAAAGTGTTGCACTTCGTTCTCGAGCCAGAACTCCCTTGTCTTGGCTCGAGAGTTGTAATGTATTTACAACTTCAAGAGGCAGAAAGTAGATTGCTTCCTAAGAACTTGGCAGGGTAATTGAGCGGGGAAAAAACATTTTTGGTTCATTTTTTCCTCTTTTTCGCGGTCTCCAGCTGTGCTCCATCTTTCTCAGATTGACCCAGATATTTTTGCAAGAGACCCCGTGCAGGTACTTCAGATTAGTCACCCGGCCGGGAGCGAGTCGGGGACACTGATAACAATCAGACGGATGCGGCCTCCAGCGTGCTCGCTCCGGTCGGCGCTGGAGTTCCAGCGGTGGGCTCCGTTCCATGCGCTTTCATGTCAGCTGTACCGTGGATCAATCAGACTGCAGACTGCAGCTAACAGCATTCCGCTCTGCGCTGAGCTGACTG
>JAOTNS010003223.1:0-28893 GCA_028476615.1 Culter alburnus | reverse complement strand
GCGAGATTTTGTAATCTCCGTGTAGAGCCATTATCCTCTTGTGTACTCACCCCTTTGGGCAATTAGCTGGATCTGCTCTGTATCATTTGCTTACTGCGCCATTCCACTCTACGGATTGGATGCGTGCGCTATTCCTCAGTTGAGTTCCACTGTCAGAACCCTGGGTTCCTCCAGCACTGTCGATGTCTACCTTGCGTGCATGCCCCTTCGGTCAGCCCCTGTGTTAGACTAGGTGCCTCCATGTGTGTGATTCCCCTCTCGGGTAATTCCACCTGTGTATACACACTTAGTCTCCTTGGGGCATGTGTCTTCCCCTGGCAAGCCACTTGCCATCTCTGACGTGTAATACCACCCTGCCGTTTGGGTACCTCAGATTCTTATCACCACTATGCTGGTGGACTTCTTGTAAGACCTCCATGAGTAGGCAACCTGTTAGCATATTCCAGCTGGAATATGCTACCCAGTGCATTCAGTGTTAGCATGGTCCTTGTTCGTGCTGTCTCACTACAAGGTGCTATTACTTACACTGTTTCACTGGAAGACAGCTATTATGGCGTTTTGGTAGGGACCCCCATTTTCATCAGTCTCTGATGTAACGTCAAGTGACTGATTGAAAGGGAACGTAGGATTCCTTGAAGGGGACGGAGACGTTGTGTCCCCTTGCCACAATTGCTGTTCCGCTGAACGGCCGGGTCACTTGGCTCGGCTCCTCAGCGAAGACTTGAATGCGAGTTGCTCGCGCTGCTCCTTATATATACCCACAGAGTGGGCGGAGCATGCGCATGAAAAGAAAAAAAAAAAAGGAAAAGAAGAAATTCGCAGACCAAGATACTCTTCCGTATCTTGGCTCATTTTGTAAACTGAAAGGTGACTGGGCTCGCAGGCGAGACCCCGGTTCGTCAGTCTCTGACATAATCTCTGTTCCCCCTTCAAGAATGTAAATTTTTGTCTTTATTATAATCTATGATTATATTTAGTCCATGTAGCCAAAGAACATACTTTTTCCTGGAGAAGATGAGGATGAAAAATTTGGTCAAATCAGTTTTTTTTTTGATCCAGTCAAAGTAATGCAAAGAAAAGGTAAGTTCCATAAATGGCCAAAGAACATACTTTTTTCTGGAGAGATGAGGATGAAGAAATTGGTCAATCAGTTTGTTGTTTTGATCAGTCTGGAGAGATGAGGATGAAAAAGTCAAATCAGTTTGATGCAAAGAAAAGGTAAGTTTCCATAAATGGCCAAAGAACATACTTTTTCCTGGAGAAGATGAGGATGAAGAAATTGGTCAAATCAGTTTTGATCAGTCAGAAGATAATGCAAAGAAAAGGTAAGTTTCCATAAATTTTCTTTTTTTGTTTACTTATTTCTAAAGTGACATTTAGCTTCTATCTCTTTCTCTGAACAGACCACAAGAACTGCCTAGAGCTCAGATGATCTTTCACTCATTTTCTTCTGATGGATGCAGAAGACTGGATCCACTCAGAAGTCTGTTTTGGCCAAATCTAAGCCAACAAAATTGTAAGGAGTATCAGTTGTTGTTATTTTGAGTAAGGTAGTTGATGAATTTAACTTGTTAAATTACCTAAAATGCTCTGTTCTATCTTTCTGAAAACCCCCACATAGTTTAACAAATGTCCCTCCTAATTCCCAAAGTCATCACGTATGTAAGAGGACCCACACACATTCTGTCCTGTCTCAAAGAAACCATCCAACTGCTGATCCACTTGACAGAAGCCACATTAACCATGATCCTTTTCAGAGAACCCGCACTTTTCCTAACCAGCTTCAGAGATTCCACACAAGCTGTACTTCTCCCAACTTGTTTGACAAAGATTGCACTCCAACTGACCTGCTTCAGAGATGCAGCACTTCCCCTGATTCACGACAGAGAAATGGTGCAACTGCTGAGCCATTTCAGAGGCCAGAGTTCCTCTGATCCACTTCGAAGAAGCCACACAACTGCTGACTCATTTCAGAGGCCGCAATTCCCCTGATCCTTTTCAGAGAAGCCACACACATACTGAGTCGTTTCAGAAAGTCCACACTTCCCCTGACCCATTTCAGAGAAACCACACAACTGCTGAATCGTTTCAGAAAAGCCACAATTCCCCTGATCCACTTCAGAGAAGCCACACAACTGCTGACCCGTTTCAGAGAGGCCCGACTTCCTCTGATCCACTTTGAAAAAGCCACACAACTACTGAGCCATTTCAGAAAGCCCGCACTTTCTCTGATCCGCTTCAGAGAAACCATGCAACTGCTGACCCGTTTCAAAGAGGCCACACTTCCCCTGACCTGATTCAGAGAAGCTGTATTTCCCTTTCGAAGGGAACTTCAACTTTGCGTTTTACCGCATTGGGGAACGTCACACGTGAACTGATGTCCGAAAGCCAGAGAATCAAACCACTCCAATCCTATTGGCCTGCGACAGCCTATGACGTCATCATACCACGACCCGGAAGTATAAAAGGAGTGCCTAGAGAATCAGTATCTTTTCGTCTTTCGGGACTGTTCTGTCTGATCGCGATTTTATCAAATCCGGTAAGGGAATCTATATTATGCCTTAAAACAAGTGTGTTCATCCGTGTCCCAGGTTCTGACACTTGATATACACATTTCTGGGCGTTTTCTGTCTGGGAAAGGAGCGCGCATAGACAGTGCTTGATGGGGCTGTCTGTGTTTTCTGTTATTTACTGTGACCATCTCCCTATTGGGACGCTCCGTTCTCATTTGGCACTCTTTCTCGAGGGAAGAGGTGTCTGCATCTGCGTCTGGTGATTCTGGCCCCGTTTGTCCTGAGGCAAATGGTGGCTGCTATCATGGGCTTGCAGGTGAGCTTGATATGAAGTTTGAGAGAGTTGTATTCTCTCTCAGCTCCCCTGGGGCTGACGAGGATGAGTTATTAGATGACGATAACGTCCGTGTTTGACGTCATTGCATCTGGCGCGAGCGCTCTTCTGGCTGCTGTATATGCGGATTGTGTTGGATGGACTGTTATGTGGGCACTCACAGTCTTATCTGCTGTTACTAAAGTCATGTGGTTATTCTTGCTCCCAGCAAGTTAGATGTTCAGGTGTGCGGCCTTGTCAGGCTGCCCTTGGACTGCCATGTTGCAGGCCCCTTTCCAGCCTCCATGATTATGTGCCTACAGCATGGTCTATCTGCTAGGTTGAGCTTCATACTCCCTTGAAGGGTTGTTTGTCTAATTGTGCTTAGCTCCCTAAGCTGATCATTGGTTGAAGACTTCTAGGAAGCCTCCCGTTGAGATCAGCCCCCAGGCTGGTTTGTGCTCCCCAGTATCAGGGCCTCTTAGCGCACAGCCTCCTCAGTGCGAATATCAAGCGCTGAGTAGGTCCAAGGATTGAGCAGAGTGTACTCCCCTCATTACAAGGGTTCATAGCATTCAGCTGAGTTCTGCTTGCCAGTATGCCCATCTCTGTGTCTGGGTTTGAGTTGCTTACTGGCCCTTTGGCAGTCACTCTTACTTGCTGTCTTCTATGAAGAATACATTTGTGGAGATTCTGTTTACAGACAGGGTTGGCCAAGAACGAGTTTGTCCCGTGTCAGATTAAGTCGGCCTCCCTGGTGGCCTTTCTAGTGACTGGCTGGGGTTCCATTCAGTTCCCTGGCCACATTCCCTTTAAGGGACCTCTTTCCTCAGAATGTTTGTTCCAGAAGCTTTGAGCGGCCTTGGTAGGCTTTCTGCAGAAGGTCTCTTTGAGGCTCAGCTTGGGCTGGTGGCCGTAGGGAATGCTTTCACTAACAGCCTTGCGTGACCCGAGGGTGAGTTGCTTCTGGTGTTTCTCTCGAAACTGCTGGACATTTGTCTAGCTATCTTTGGCGTGCACTCTCCTCAAGCATGGCGGCATGGGTATATTTTTCCCCAATGCGGTAAAATGCAGAAAGGGAATGTCTCAGGTTATTTATGTAACCATAGTTCCCAAAGAACAGGGAACGAGACTCTGTGTTGCCATGCCATGCCTTGGACTGCCTGCTGAACAGTCCCTCAAGATGATAAGGTACTGATTCTCTAGGCGCTCCTTTTTATACTTCCGGGTCATGCTATGATGACGTCATAGGCTGTCGTCGGCCAATAGGATTGGAGTGGTTTGATTCTCTGGCTTTCGGACATCGGTTCACGTGTGACGTTCCTCAATGTGGTAAAACGCAGAGTCTTGTTCCCTGTTATCAGGGAACTATGGTTACATACGTAACCTGAGACATTCTCCTGACTTGTTTGAGAGAGGTCATACTCTCCCTGACCCTTTTCAGAGGAGTCACTCTCAGCCTGACCCACTGCAGAGAAGCTGCACTTCCCCTGATCTGCATCAGAGAGGGAATGTTTACCACCAGCCAAATGGACCATTAAATGTGCCATAGAATTGAAAATTGAATTTACCTTGGCATAGTTGAATAACAAACGTTCAGTACATGGGAATGACATACAGTGAATCTCAAACACCATGGTTTCCTCCTTCTTATTTAAATCTCATTTGTTTAAAAGACCTCCGAAGAACAGGCAAATCTCAAATCCCAACTGTTACGCAACAGTCGGATTATTAATATGTACGCCCCCAATATATGCATATGCCAGCCCATGTTCCAAGGCATTAGACAAGCCAGAATTAACGTCTGGATCTGTGCACAGCCGAATCATCAGACGTTGTGCAGGTAAGCAAGCAAGGACAATAGCAAAAAATGGCAGATGGGGCAATAATAAACTGACATGATACATGATATTTTAGTAATATTTGTAAATTGTCTTTCTAAATGTATCGGTAGCATGTTGCTAATGTATTGTTAAATGTGGTTAAGTTACCATCGTTTCTTACTGTATTCACGGAGACAAGAGCCGTCGCTATTTTCATTTTTAAATACTTGCAGTCTGTATAATTCTAAACACAACTTCATTCTTTATAAATCTCCCCAGTGGTAATGTTAGCTTTCCACGGAGCCTATCAAACTCATTCAGAATCAAATGTAAACCCAATAAATAACCTAACTTGCGCGATTAGACATGCTGCATGACGAACACTTTGTAAAGATCCATTTGAGGGTTATATTAGCTGTGTGAACTTTGTTTATGCTGTTTAAGGTAAGCGCGAGCTCCGTGGACGGAGAGCACGAGAATTTAAAGGGGCCGCAGCGTAAATTGGCTCATATTTAATGATGCCCCAAAATAGGCAGTTAAAAAAATTAATTAAAAAAAATCTATGAGGTATTTTGTGCTGAAACTTCACAGACACCTTAGACTTATATTACATCTTTTAAAAAGACATTCTATGGCACCTTTAATGGTACCTGATAGTGCACTCAACAATTTTTAGAGAATCACAAGGCAGATGACGATAGAAGAAAGCATCAGAGACAAGCCCCAGTCTAACTGTAAGTGTTTACTTCTTGTTTACAGCTTTAGCTATATAGAATAGTTTCAAAAGGGTTTAAAATGGTATGTGGCAATGCCATGACTGTTTGTATGAGCATTAACAGGGATGTTTCCAGGCAGATGTCCGATGATGACATTATTGACACTTTTGCATCAATTAAGTCTAGGCGTGTCCACTTTTAAAGCTATTGAAAATAGTAAACATATACTCAAATATGCCAAGGTCAATTTGTTTTAAGTCCTTGTAGTTGTTTACCAGTTACTTCCTTTGAAAATGGATGTGCATAGTTGTTTTATTGAAAAGTGGGAACTGTATTACTGAAAAATAATACTTATTACTGTATAATAATAGCTGATAACGTAACATATTGCATGGTGTGTGTTCGGCCCTGGCGCTGATCAATCGCAGCACACTCTCGCTACAACCAATCACATTTTGCTTAACAATCGTGGGAGGTCCCGTTGCTTAGAAAGAAAGTAAAGGGTTTGGTACAATGGTACAGATGTTTAAAATTTAGATTTCGTTAGACCATTATTGTGTGTTATGGAAGCAAACTATTATATTTTATGCACCATTTAAAAATGGCAGAGAAACAGTGTATTTTTTAATGTATTGTTATGGGAACAACAGTATATTTGATACATATGCGTTTTGGAAGCATTACGTTATTCACGATAGAACAGAAAGCCTCAATAATTAGCTATTAACTTATCTAACTAGATTTAACCTTGTGATAAACATGTGACTTTGGAAAATAGATGAAACTGTCACACAACAACAGCCAACAGCATTTCCCAGTTTATCAAACATTGACAGAAATGAGCAGCATATCATTAATTAGTAATCATTATTTAACAGGCCCTTAAGTCATATTTTAAACATTAATCAAACGTTTTAAGGTCTAGAGAAGATATAGACTTTTTAAACATGTGACAGGTTGTTGAATTCCATATAGATTGTGCATTCATTTAAAAGCTCCTTCAGGGTGCAAACTCTGTTCCTGCCCGATTGTTAAGCAAAACGTGATTGGTTGTAGCGAGAGTGTGCTGCAATTGGTCAGGCGCAACGGGCTGTTATTGATTGGCTTGATTCAGTGGTGGATCGACAATTTTGGGTTTGTCTGCAGTCGTGGCTGCTAGAATTGTGTCAGAATCCACAAATGTGTGAAGTGATTCACAATGTGCGGAGAGATCCCAAATCGTGCACGATCACAAATGCACGAAATCACTAATGTACAGTGGTGATTCACAAATAATGCAGGCAGAGTTGTGCTTTTCACATAAAAACATATTGTGACTATGTTTTTTTTAGCAAATCTCATTTTATATATTGTGAATTAATTCAATTTTGTGAAATGCTAACATATATTTGTGGATCTCATTCATTATTGTGCATTGATTATTTTTTGTGAATCTCTTTACATTTATTTGTGGATCATAATCTTTTATTTGAATTTTTGCTACACTTCTCACCCCCATACGGTTCTGGTTCTTTTCAAAAAACACTACTGGTTCCCAACCCTATATATATGTCTGTTCTTGTTTTTTAAAGGAAGTCACACAAAATGAAAATTGAGCTTGGATGAGTTGGTTTCTTTTGATGAACACGAAGAAGACATTTTGAAAAATGTTGGTAACAAGACAGTTTGAAGGTAACATTTGTAAAAAAAATAAAATAAAATAAAAATAAAAAATTATGGATAATATGTGGTTACCATCTACTGTCCGGTTAACAACATTTTTAAGAATTTCTCCTGTGTTCAACAGAAGGAGAAACTCATCCAGGCATGGAACAATGGAGGTGAGAAATGATGACAGAATGTACATTTTTGGTTGACTATCTCTTTAGTGGAATTACTGTTTATTTTAATGATGAATAATAAATGTTAATTCACAGATAAGCAGAGGGTGGGACGGACCACCAAGATGGTTTGGAGAATAATGACAGCCCGATAACAAACTCGCTGACTAAGAATATAACTATGCGTTTGGAGTAAATGGGAAGATCAGCTTTAAAAGCTTGCAGTTAAGGAACATTGTCTTGGTAAGTCTGTAGTGAGTGACCACTTTTTTTTTTTTTTTAATTTTTATCAAATCATTTATTTAAAATTGTACAGTCTAAACATTTTTTATTCCCAGTGCTTCAATTTCTACAGTGTTATTAAACACATATCATAAACGTTTTAAATGTTAATTTGTGCTTATTGTATATAATGTACTACTATACTGCATTTGGTATTGTAGAGTCATTTTAGTTTACATAACCAATGCAATAAGTAAGCAACTGTTTAAGACAGACCAGAATTTTAAAATTAAATCACTTTTTTGAGGTGGAAATAAGATGTTATGCGTTGACTGCGTTACATTATCAGTACTTCACAGTGCATTGGTTACTCTTTTACACCACAGTTACATATCTCAACATTTTTAAGGTTTTTGTTCGCTAAATGGTCTTGTTGTCAAAATACGTGTCAAACTCTGACAAGCTAGTTAGTCATTCAGTAGTGCCTCTTATAGTCATCATTTCCTGTAAAAATGTAACCGAAGCAACCTTATTTTAATTTGTTACCTACATTTATTTACAGTAGGTGGATAAATGTATGTATATGTATTCATTAATTTTGTATTATTATTTTGTCTTTTAGCTGCTGTGAGAAAAAATAGTCTGACACCACAAGCCACCGATCAGGAGATAGAAGCAAATATACAGCTTGCCCCTGATAGAGATGGAGAAAAGAGGGGTTACAGAGCTGTACTTCACTTCCTCAGGACAGTCCTAAATAGGATCACTTTCTCCCTCACACACACAAACATTCTGATGTGTAAATTTGTTTTAAGTAATTGTTTTAATTTGCTCTATGGGTTGAGAGTAAATATTTAATATGTACATATTATAATATGTAAACACATTTCAGTGTTAGATTAATTAATAGATTAATTTATTTAGAATTAAAAAATGTTATATATACACTCACCTAAAGGATTATTAGGAACACCTGTTAAATTTCTCATTAATCCAATTATCTAATCAACCAATCACATGGCAGTTGCTTCAGTGCATTTAGGGGTGTGGTCCTGGTCAAGACTGAGGCTGCGTCCGAAACCGCCTACTTCTCTACTATTTAGTAGGGGAAGAGCAGTAGGCGAGCGAATAAGTATGTCAGAAGCAAAAAGAGTAGGCGAAAATTACCTGGGTGACGTAATAATTCTCGCGAGATTCGGCCGTGCGCCTCCTTAAAGTGCGTCCGAAACCGCCTACTTAACAACGCTATAATAGGGGAAAAGCAGTAGGCGAGTGAATAAGTATGCCAGAAACCAAAGTAATCATAAATAAGTAGTCGAGAAGTTCCCGGATGGCCTACTGCTTCCGCCTGGATTTTTGAGTGCTCATCCGATAGATACTTTTCTATCCCAGGAGAGGATGCAACATAAAGAAGAAGAAGAGGATACGTTTTGTGCGATAGGTGGCGGTAATGCACTTAAATGTCTGCGATCCGCCATAAAGCAAGAAGAAGAAGAAGGATGGCTGAAAGATAGACGCGGGTGTTTTCAATGTAAGTATTACAAACCAAAAACACGTTCCTTGTTTTAAATTCACATTTGTTGAATTACAGTAGAGCAAATTGTTGAAACAAAGCCCTAAATGGTATAGTATTATTGTGATTTTGCTGTTGAACATGTTTTATTATGTATAGCTAACAGGGGACTCCAGTATGTACATCTTAAATACGATACTAAAGTCTATAATTCTTGTAGGAAAATCGTCCATATTAATGAGTTGTCTTTATGTCCAGATATAGACATCTGAGTGATGTACATGCTATTGTGTAACTTAGTACATTCACTTTCAGCCAGTTGCAATAGATGACTGAAGTAATGTAATAAATTTACATAAAGTAACAAAATATAAGTAATCTATTTTATTTGCACTAGTTCTGTTGAAAATTTAGGAAATTTGTGTTGGTAAAAAGTTACGTAACACATCAACAACTACATCAACATTTAAATGTAGTATTGAGCAAACAAATCACAGAGATAACTGTATGATGTTACAGGGGACAGATGACACACACATTGCTTATCCGTGGAGAGCGCTAATGAAAGCAAGAAGAAATGCAAGGGATAGAGAAGAGAGATGGCAACGAGAAGTGAGAGAGAGAGAGGAAGGAGAGATAGGAGACTAAGAAAGGGACGAAAGGTCCTTTCCCTCCTTGAAACCTTGCTAAAAATAAATGATAACACAAAAGCATCTTCTGATCATTTACCATTTGGGTTTGTGTAATATAACAAAACATTTTTTAATAGAATTAAATAAAAGCATACGTACTGTGCAAAATCATAAGGCCCAACCAGCTTTGTTTGTTTTAGCAATGCTTTAATCCTGAAGTCTGAAAACGCGACGGCGCGTTTTGCAGGATTTTTTCACATTGCAGCAAAAACAGACTTAAAAATACTCTGTCATTTCTTGTCATAGAGACATAAGTAATATTCAATTGAAACTTAGAATGTCTTCTTTATTGTGTACCTCAGAGTAAAAACAAAATGTTGTGCTTTTTGTAAATAAAGAAAACAACATGATGCGCGATCTCTCCTCTCCCTCTGAACGAAGTCCAATCTGATAGTTCTCAGAAAATGAACTGTACTATGAATACTAAGACAAAAAAATAACTATGTCTAAAGAAACGTTGAAATGTCGGTTTTAAATCGTGCAAGTCATCGAAAACAAACATTCTGTGTTTATGTAATCTGTATGAAAAGAGAGCCAGTCAGAAGTCTGTGATTCAGCTTCATTATCCGCTAATGCGGCCACGCCCACGGACCAGCACTATTCAACGCAATTCAGAGGCAATACATGCATTCATCGTCTCAATCGTGTATTTTGTCTTGAAAAGTGTTTATTTGGATGTTAAAGCCGTGGTTAGCATCTCTAGAAGACATGCGTTAGTTCCTAGTTCCTTTTTTTTATATGAATTTGTGGCCTAGGGTACAGAGAGCGCCCTCCGGCTGCAAGTATGAATTAAAAACACCATTCCTGAAATGTCCTCTTCCTCTTTAGAATAATTGTGCCTAAAGGTGTAGCGCCTCGGCTGCAAGTATGAATTAAAAAACCATTCCTGAAATGTCCTCTCTCTTTAGAATAATTTGTGGACTAAATGTGCCACAGAGAGCGCCCTCCGGCTGCAAGTATGAATTGAAAACAGTATCCAGCACTCATAGTGATGACAATACATATACTTCTCCAGTATAAAATTGACAATAATATATAAGAATCCATCAATATTTCTCAAATTGCATGTTTTAAGCTAAAAGCCTATATGAAATGCCATAGAGGTAACCAGGACACTTTGCACACAGAAATACATTATATTTAAAGAATATAATAGAATACCATATTTTAAATGTAATAATATTTCACAGTATTGCTGTTATGATGAGCTGAGACATTATTACAGGGTTTTTTCACAGCCTACATGACTGAAGGCCTCATATGCAAGTCATTTCAGCGTCATTATTATGTGATTCTTTGTCTTCTCAGGTGTAAATGGCCCATTATTCATGCAGATTCCGCCTCCATGCATACTGTGTTTCTGACAAAAAGTGTCTAAAAAACAATCCATATTGTTTTATATGAAGGAGTAGGCAGCATAATTTTTACATAATCTGAGCAAAAACTCTAGTCTACAACCTCCAATAACAGAATCTTGTGAACACAGATTTACTATACTTTTTTTGGCCTTATTTCAGTGACTTAAGTTTTTTGTTTTTTCAATAACCACGGCCTTCAAAACACAAACATGTACATACATGTTCCTCACATATTATTGTAGCCTAGTTTGGCTGAATACAGTGTGACACTTTTGTCATTTATATATTTATGAACAATGAAAAAAGCACAAATGTCAGGGATGTCAAACTTCTCCAAGCCCCAAATCAGCCTCAGATCGAGGTTAAGGACCTCCATATTTCTTCTCTTATTAAATAAAACCACATACAATTAATAAATGTGAATTAAAAAAAAAAATCTGTACAAAATGCTGTCTAGGCAAACATCAGTAACAAACATGTCAAACAAGAAACTCTGTGAAACTTATCATAGTACTTCTAATCAGAAGTTTTCTTGGCCTTTCTTGGGCTTCCAGTCCTTTTCCATTTAAGTTTAAGAAAGCCAGGGTCCTTCTGTTGCTCAGTGTAAAGGTAATTGGTAATTTTACATTGTAAAAATTCTTGCCACATATTCATTATAGCTTTGCTGCTACAACAATAAATGTGACTTGCGACTTTTGCACAATACTAGGTATATAAAACATCATTTAGGCAATCACAATATATTATAGACTTCTAGATAATAAGTTATAACTTTGAAATAATGCTAACATTCATAAATTAAATATTTATGAAGTGCTGAATATTTTGTGAATATGTGTGGTGTAATGTACAAAAACGCCTTCAAACAATAGTTTTACTGTTGTGTATATAATGTGACTTATAAATACATACAGAGCACATGCAGGGATATTCAGGGCAGGTCATGGAGGGCTACTGCCCTGCAGGGTTCAGTTCCAACACACCTGTCAGTCATTTTCAATTAGTCATTAATTGGTTTAACTAGATGTTCAGGTGTGTATAATTAGGATAGGAAAACGCTGAAGGACAATGGCCCTCCATGACCTAAGAGTTTTGCATTAACTACACACAGTAAAATAATGGCTGAAGTGTTATTGCACCCAAACATACAAATTCAGTCAGTATTTACTCGCCTTTATGTTGTTGATCCCTCTGTTTTTTTTAACCCAGCTAATACAAATAGTAAATGTATGCATTTTGTATTATAGTAGTATCTCGAATAAAATAAGAACTAAGCAGCTTTAAGCATTTATCAAGACACAATTTAAATAAGGCTTTACAAATGCAAGTACATTTATTTACTTTTATGCATTGGCAGATGCTTTCATCCAAAACAACTTACAGTGCATTTATTATAGGGACAATGCCCCTGGAGTAAAGTGGCTTGCATAAAGACACATGGTGGTGATGGCTGCAGAGATTGACCAGCAACCTTCTGCTTACCAGTTCAGTAGTTGAGCCCACTACAACACAAAAGTAATAAAGCTACAACAAAAATTAGCATGTAATTGTTAACAAGAAATGAAGCTGTAAACAAACAGAATGCTGACATGAATTGTAAATCTTTAATGTTTTACAGGTAGTCGTGCTCATGGAGAGCAGGCACACGGATGTTTGGTGCAGACACTGCAGCAGCCAGATTGTCCTGCACATCTTCTCCCACTCTTGCTTCTAAGTTGTGTGGTTCTGGGGGCCTGTCATCATGGTCTTCCTCATTTTCTGCCTCAACGATGTCGCCATTGAGAAGAGCGAGATTGTGAAGCACAGCACAGCACGCAACCACCTCAGGCACGAAGGCAGGGTTTACCTCTAAGGCCTTGAAGAAAATACTGCGCCACCGTGTCTTCAGCATCCCAAAAGCTCTCTCTATGATGTTCCGGGCACGGGAGTGCTTGTTGTTGAAACGAGCCTGCACAGGGTTCTGTACAGGCGTGATGAGGCAGATGGGTGCACTCAGGCAAGGATAGCCACCATCCCCGAGGATGCACTTGCCTGGTGGTGGATAAAGGCTGCCAGTGTAGACAGGGCTGTTCCTCAAGACCCTGGCATTGTGCACAGACCCAGGATATCCCACGAAGACATCAAGGACTTTCCCCCGGTGATCAGTGATGGCCTGGAGCTGGATGGAATGAAACAGCTTCCTGTTGTAGTAGCAGTGGGAGTCATTTGCTGGAGGTTTAATCCGGACTTGACAGCCGTCTATAGCACCAACGGCTCTGCTGAAAGCTGGTGACCCAGCCAGCTGTGCAAATCCGCTCCCACTGCCTCCAGGTCATCTCCGGTCGAAAGCAAATCACCCTCCTCAAAATTCCCATGATTGCCTGGCTCACTCTGTGCACAATGTCATGCCCAGAGGACTTGGGGATATCAAAGGTCTGTGGGACCACCCTATAGGATGCTGCATGGGCAAGCCAGTAGAGGAAGACAAGCACCTCAATGTCCCTTTCCCATCCATGGTTAGATTCCAGCCTGAGTGCACCAATGAGGGACATGATGGATGGCAAAGACAGGCGAAGGTGGGCACGGTGGTCAGCTGCTTCATTGAAATAAAGCTGCAGTATTGGCACAGCTCTGTTGAGATGGCAGTAGGATGTGGGGTTGTCCGCCTGTAAATATGATATAGCTTGTTAGAATAATAAATTTGAATAAAGATTTGTTTCATGTGTTGTGACTTGTATTTATTTGTTTTATTAATTTGTTTACTCATTTTTGTTTGTTATGTTTGTTTCAGTTAATGCATGAATTAAAATAATTATATTTAATTCATTTTTGAACTGAAAATTGATGTATTCACATTGGCTGCATGTGTGTACTATTCATGCATAAAATGTCATGACAATTAAATTTACATTTTGCTTATTTTACACAAATATATCATTTCAGTAAGAAAATATGTAATATAATTAAGTATTGGTCAGCATTTATCAATATTATAGTGCAATCATTCAGGGCTAATGTTAATTTTAGCAATTCGTACTTACACTTTTAGAGTACAAAATCAGTTTTCTCCAAAGGCGAGATCTTCGAGCGGCTGCCCGACGTCTCCTTGTTTCAAACATTTTAAGTGCAAACATTTTGGCAGATGTTGCAGAAAACGTACAAGGTTTTTTATTGATGTCCAGCTACTGATGAAATCAATCAGGTGTTAGTGCACCTGTTGGTCATATCTTTTAAATTGTTGCGCTTGTGATAACGTTGTGGGTCACATGATAACGTCAACATGGCGGATTATATCCGGATCTCGCATACTCAACAAGATTTGGCTGTTAAGTACCTACTCTTTTAGCGCTCGTTAAGTAAGTTCTTAATGAAATTAAGTACCTACTCATTGAGTAGGCGGTTTTGGATGCAGCCAATCTCCTGAACTCCAAACTGAATGTCAGAATGGGAAAGAAAGGTGATTTAAGCAATTTTGAGTGTGGCATGGTTGTTGGTGCCAGACGGGCCGGTCTGAGTATTTCACAATCTGCTCAGTTACTGGGATTTTCACGCACAACCATTTCTAGGGTTTACAAAGAATGGTGTGAAAAGGGAAAAACATCCAGTATGTGGCAGTCCTGTGGGCGAAAATGCCTTGTTGATGCTAGAGGTCAGAGGAGAATGGGCCGACTGATTCAAGCTGATAGAAGAGCAACTTTGACTGAAATAACCACTCGTTACAAACGAGGTATGCAGCAAAGCATTTGTGAAGCCACAATACGCACAACCTTGAGGCGGATGGGCTACAACAGCAGAAGACCCCACCGGGTACCACTCATCTCCACTACAAATAGGAAAAAGAGGCTATAATTTGCACGAGCTCACCAAAATTGGACAGTTGAAGACTGGAAAAATGTTGCCTGGTCTGATGAGTCTCGATTTCTGTTGAGACATTCAGATGGTAGAGTCAGAATTTGGCGTAAACAGAATGAGAACATGGATCCATCATGCCTTGTTACCACTGTGCAGGCTGGTGGTGGTGGTGTAATGGTGTGAGGGATGTTTTCTTGGCACACTTTAGGCCCCTTAGTGCTAATTGGGCATCGTTTAAATGCCACGGCCTACCTGAGCATTGTTTCTGACCATGTCCATCCCTTTATGACCACCATGTACCCATCCTCTGATGGCTACTTCCAGCAGGATAATGCACCATGTCACAAAGCTCGAATCATTTCAAATTGGTTTCTTGAACATGACAATGAGTTCACTGTACTAAAATGGCCCCCACAGTCACCAGATCTCAACCCAATAGAGCATCTTTGGGATGTGGTGGGACGGGAGCTTCGTGCCCTGGATGTGCATCCCACAAATCTCCATCAACTGCAAGATGCTATCCTATCAATATGGGCCAACATTTCTAAAGAATGCTTTCAGCACCTTGTTGAATCAATGCCACGTAGAATTAAGGCAGTTCTGAAGGCGAAAGGGGGTCAAACACAGTATTAGTATGGTGTTCCTAATAATCCTTTAGGTGAGTGTAGTTGGCTGTTCAGGCAACTAAAATAGCATTCACAGTTACACAACTCTAGCTGTCTTTTTTTTTTTTTTTTGGCTTGTGCATTACTACAATGTTACAATATGTTACATGTGAATTTATTAAAGACTGTTATTCTTATATCTTCCTCGTCGTGCGTTGTTTATGCTTACAACCAGCAATTGTAACACAATAAGTAAGCTACTGTTTAAGACAGACCAGTACATTTTTTAAATTAAATGCAGTTTTTTGAGGCGGTAATAAGATATTCGTTATGCTTTGATTGTACTAAATAAAATAGCCTTCACACAGTTACACAATTCTGAATGTGATTTTTTTTTAAATTATTTTTGGCTTGTGCAATAGTATTAAATAAACTAATTTAGAGAATTGAATTTGCTTGTGACTCATTTGTTCACATGGTTTGGGTAAGATTAGGCTGGGTAATTTCTCATTTTTGGGGTTTCTGGTTAAAGGTGTTGTGGAACTTGGTACCAATATTAAAACCTGTTTTGGCCCAGTTCAGGGCCAGTTAAGGGTGATTAACTGGCTGAGATTCAGGCTGGTTATGGCCCATGTGTGTCCCTTGTCTTGATTCTAGTTCTGGGCCACTTCGGGGCGGTACTTGGGCCGAGGGAAATGTGATCATGTGGCCCGGAGCTGGGCCAGTAAACATTTGCTATGTGGGTAACAACTATTGTAAGTTAGGTATTTAAGCTATACTTACTTGGGATCAGTCTGGTTTGTGAAATAGTTAGAGGCTTTTGCATCTGAACTCTTCAATAGGACAAATGATTCTAAGTGCCATCTGAATGTTCAATTAATTAACTTTAATGGCAATGAAAATGAACTATTAATTGACATTAAAGTAAAATTACTGAACCTAAACATACAAGCTTGATAAAAATGCTAATTTTAGAACAAAATTTCAGATGGCACTTAGAATCATTTGTGCATATGAAGAGTTCAGATGCAAAAGCCTCTAACTATTTCACAAACCAAACTGATCCCAGGTAAGTATACCTCAAATACCTAACTTACAATAGTTGTTACCCACATAGCAAATGTTGTTTGGCTTTGTTTTTAGTTATTCAGAGCCAATATTTGTATGGTTACATTTTATTTCAATGTATTTATGAATGCAATTACTAAGTTTGTCTTAAAGGATTAGTCCACTTTTAAATAAACTTTTCCTGATAATTTACTCACTCCCATGTCATCCAAGATGTCCATGTCTTTCTTTCTTCAGTCGAAAAGAAATTAAAGTTTTTGATGAAAACATTCCAGGATTATTCTCCTTATAGTGGACTTCAATGGGCACCAAACAGTTGAAGGTCATAATTAGTTTCACTGCAGCTTCAAATTGTTCAACACGATCCCTGATGAGAAATAAGGGTCTTATCTAGTGAAACCATCACTCATTTTCTGAAAAAAAAGAAAGAAATGCTCATCTTGAACTAGCTCTCTTCTTCTTCTCCTCTATTAGAATTCCAGCAGTGTAGACACTGCTAAGCGTATTACTGCCCTCCACAGGTCAAAGTTTGAACTAATTGTTATATACTACTGAACTAGCATATTGCATATAAAAATTAGTTCAAACTTTGACCTGTGGAGGGCAGTAATACACTTAGCAGTGTCTACACTGCTGCAATTCTAATAGAGGAGAAGAAGAAGAGAGCTAGTTCAAGATGAGCATTTCTGGTTAAAACTTAATTAATTTTCTTTTTTTTTTCAGAAAATGAGTGATGGTTTCACTAGATAAGACCCTTATTTCTCATCTGGGATCGTTTGAACAATTTGAAGCTGCAGTGAAACTAATTTTGACCTTCAACTCTTTGGTGCCCATTGAAGTCTACTATAAGGAGAAAAATCCTGGAATGTTTTCATCAAAAACTTTAATTTCTTTTCGACTGAAGAAAGAAAGACATGGACATCTTTGATGACATGGGGGTGAGTAAATTATCAGGAAAGGTTTATTTAAAAGTGGACTAATCCTTTAATGACGTTGAAATGTTTTAATAAAGACAACACAGAGGACGTCTTGAGTGACAACCTAATCTTCTCTCTCTCTCTCTTACAGGCAACCGACTACCTAGGATCTGTAACGCTATCATAATTTATACATATTATAGATATAAACACATATACATACATACACATATTATATATATATATATATATATATATATATATATATATATATATATATATACAGCTATGGAAAAAATTAAGAGACCACTCCAAGTTAAGAAATCAATGTTAAGTGGTCTCTTAATTTTTTCCATAGTTGTATATATATATCATGTCTGACACCTTTGTAAATGAATAAAACAAATATTAAAGCTAAATAAAATTGTAAAAAAAAATTATGAGATCAATTGATCAATTTTGATTAAAAAAAAAAAAAAAACTTACCATAATTGCTTCCTAGGACACACACACACAAAAAAGAGGATAGAGGAGGTAAAGGAAAGAGTAAGAACTTTTGTGATTTTTGACCATGTCCTTTTCTATGGAAGATTGAAGCTATATGACAGAAATCGATCAGAAGAAAACTTTCCCAGCCAGTGGAGTTTGTTCGTAATACTTGAAGTCTCACCTGAAGTTAATAAAGCATACAAGGACTTCACTACTGTCCTTCAACATAGCAGAACTATAATAGGGTAGGATTTCATACTGTGTATTATGTGGTAGAAGAGATTTTCATACCTGATTCAGAGACAAGAGTCTTATTGTGGACCTAATCACAGATCTTTAATAACATAAAAGGATAATCAAAGAAGACCACAATTCAATGCAAAATGCAACAGCATAGCAAAGACAGTAACCAACCAAAACGCAAACTATGACCAAGGAAACATACAAATATAAACACAGAAAATTTGAAAACAACAAAAACTGAATCAAATACAACTTAAGAGTACATTATAGTGTATAAATACAAGAATAAATACTCTAATACTCTAAAAAATGCTGGGTTGTTTCAACCCAAATTTGGGTCAAATGTGGACAAACCCAACCGTTGGGTTAAAAAATGCATTTAAAAATTTAACCCAATGGTTGGGTTTGTCCATTTTCGACCCAAACTTGGGTTGAAACAACCCAGCATTTTTTAGAGTGTACGGTGCTCAAATATGATCTTAGAATTATACAATGCACACAGTGTTAGGGTTTAACTAGTTACATATAACGGCATTACATAATTTAATTGCAAAATTTTGATTGGTTCTATTGTTTATATTTGCAGCACACCACGACTGCCAATTACATCAAATCACATTGCATCTGAAAACTTAAGGCTACAATCTGTCTAAGAGTTGCCACCATACGTTCCAGTAAAAATACGTTCCAGTGCTGGAAATTTAAAAATCATTTCATCCAGAAATCAGAAAAGTGTTCAAATACAACAGTTCAGTGCAAAATATGTTTGCCAACAATTCAAATGCTATCAACATTGAATGTTTCAATCCAATGTTTAGCCTCAGAACAAAGTAAAAAGAGGTGCTAATAAAGTCTGAATTTGTGGTGGCTGTGCTTTAAAATGAGATTATTACAATCTTAATTCAAGTGATGAAAGATTTTGAAAGTCAGACAGTTATCAGTGTTGAGTACTATTCTAAGGTTAACCCTGCCTTTGAAAATTATTAACAGTTGAAAATATTCTTCATTGATAGTCCCCTTGCAGTCAGGACCTGTGGACCTGAAATTTGAATAATTATTAATCAACTGACTGAGTTTGACAATTGAGTAATCAAAAGTGTGTGAATCCTACCACCATTAATGAGGTATGGTCCTTTCTGTCAAAAAAAAAAAGGTTGTCAAACCACATTCATGTATAGGGATGACATACACCGATTAATCTCATTCTGAGTTATTGTCATTTCCACTGACCTGATCATTTCTTATTGTAGTAGTAAATGAGTCCAGCAGCTACTATGTAGATTCCCAGCACCACAGCAGACACCCCAATACAGATTTTAATGATCTCAGAATCAGGAAGAGTTGGATCTACAGGGTGTACTTGTGTGTCAAATTATGCTGTCCGTAAACGTAATTCTAAAATGACAGTCAGTAATTATCTCCTCTTACCCCAGTCTATGATGATGCGTTGAGCTGAGCTGGCATGCTCCACCATACAGGAGATCTTCTCTCCAGATTTTGAGATGTATGCCAGCTCAGAGTGAACCTGGTAGTACCAGTCACCATCAGCCATCTCCATAACTGAGGTCACATCTGTGGTCATTTGTTTACCATCTCTCAGCCAGGACACTTTGATGCGTGGAGGATAAAATTCATATGCGCTGCATATCAAGACAGCTGGATGGCTGCCACCAGCTGGTTTCACTAAACTGAGCTTAACCTTTGGTTTCACTGAATAAAGAAGAGCAACATCCTAAATATACAGTTTTCAAAGCATCAGTTTGTGTGTATGTGTTCGTGTGTGTGTGTGTGTGTGTGTGTGTGTGTGTGTGTAAGTGGGTGGGGGTGTGGGGCAATTAATCTTATTTTTAGTCATAAGTTAAAATTTTTACGTTTAAAAATGCTAAAATTGAATGCTTATTATTCATAAAACATTTTTCCATTTATTATTATGTTCCACTTACTCAGGGCTGGAAATGGCTTTCAATGACTTTTCAGATATATTTAAATATAAAATATTCTACAATTATATAATATGCTAACATTAAACAGGCCTATTTCATGTTTCCTCCAAACAATATTTTCTTAATTATCAAGCAAGCACATTGAAAGGTCAATGAACAATGTTTATGAATTGTGTGTGGCACACAAACATGTTAATTTAATAGAATCTTTGCTTGGAGAAAATAACCTGTTTGATTTTGGCCAAATTAAAGATACATTTTCTAGGAATGTGCATATGTGGTGCAGATTGAATTGAACAGGTCACAAACATTTTAAATACATTTGTCCTCGGGTTAAAGAAAACAATGTTTTGGATGGCTACCTCTCAGTTTAGTATACTTTGAAAATCAACAATTACACATTTAAAGGGGAATCCAGTTTTAATGCAAAATGAAGCTGATGTGTGCATTCTAAAAAGCAAAATAATTTGGATAATAATGTAAATATAATAATATTTACTCATCCCTTTTCTTAAACAATGGTTAAAAGGGTTGAAAGATGATGTTTATCATTTTATAAAACTTTTTGAGGATGTTACCATAGAACATGCAGTTTTATTCTAATATTCGCTGAAATAATTTCAACTGCTGATTTTTACTCAATAAGCTGCAAGATTCTGGAAATTAAGAATCACATTTTTAAAAATACTGATTCTGACATCATGTTAGTTGCTGCAGTCTATTTACAAAAAACATTAATTATTTTGAATGAATTATTATTTTATAAAAATCGGTCGGACTCAATTATAAAGATGTCACTTGTTTCATAGATGAATCAACGTTTTTGAACAATTCTTTGTAATGAATGGATTAATGACAAATACATTTTTAACAATCATTTGTCGCCACCTACTGGTGTAACAAATATAATTGATGCAATCTTTATTTGAAGTATCAAGTTACTTTCAAAGGGTAATTTACTCTATTTTGTTCACTTCCGTTTGGGATGGGGGACTGGTTGTCTTCCTTGGTTGCGAGGAGTTTGGGTTTGCTCCCTCGTGAGGTTTATTTATTTGTTTGTTGCTTTATTTTTGCAAAATGGTCCACACATGCAAAGTTGGTTGATAACACAACTGCAATAAAGTAACAGCCTATAGTTAACAATTAATTGTTTACAAAGTACCATGGGAAGTCAACTACTATCTACTTAAAATGTTTTTATACCGAACATGTTGATTCTTGGAATACAGCCAGGTTTTTCCTAACGGGCATATCTGACATATTAGCAGAACACATTTTACACATGAGGAAAACTAAAGTTTAGTCAATAATTCAAGAAGATCCATGATTCTAACTTGTACTTGGCCTTATAAAAAAGTAGTTCTTGTAATTGTTACAATAAGGATATAATTAAAGCTAGATCATTGATGGCTCCTCATTGCATGCTTAGGGCAATGTTAACTTTTTTATCTCTTTTTTAAATCTATTGCCTTAATAGATTATATATTATAAATTCTTGAACAAGTTAGTTAAAATGTACCACAATAAATACAATAGAACGTGATTAATTTTAGTAGAGGTGGTCATGAGAAGTTTAAAAAGCTTGCAGGATCATCATCATGTTTTCCCCTCTTTTCATCAGTCTTTTTACTGGCTGTTTTTAGATCATGATGACTTTCTCCATAAAGTTTTACTACATTCTGAATAGAATTCAAATGAAACCCATTTGAATTCTATTGAGAACGTTCTATTTTATCATAGGAACGGCTCGCGCAAATCTTATCACACTTTGGAGCGCGCTGGTGAACGCGCCTGCGGTGATTCGCGCGCGGTGCGCCACTCATGCTTATAAAAGCTCCGAACGCGCGATTTATACAATTAATTAACAGCCTGATTCTCTGTTTCGGTGTGGTGGTTAGATCGAGTACCGGCAACATGTGAGAAGTGCCGGTATGCAAGACAAAGCGTGGGTATGCTACAGATTAAAGTGCCGGTGAGTTCGAGCACTGAGTAAGATCGCGTGGGTGTTTGAAGTCAGATTGCGATTTTTTTTTAATGAATAATTATGCAATTTTATTGCGCTATGTTTTTGCGCTGAATCGGTTTCGTTTTCGTAGTCTATTGAGTGAATAAATACAGAAATCCCTTCATTTCTATAAAAAAAAATCGAACCAATTTGAACTGGAATGCCGTCCCCCCCCCCGTTACCCCCCATTTCCACCCCTGCACTTACTAGCATATGAGCATAAATGGTAAAAACAAGTGCTACACATGTAACAAAGTAAAAAAAAAAAAAAAAAAAAAAGTCACTTACCTGCTTTATCACGCACAGCTGGATCCTTGCTTAAAACATTAGCTCTGCATTCTGAATCAACATATGTTCTCGCTTCTTGTAGTATGGTGCCATTGTTCCATTGCTCTGCAACCCTTATTCCATACTCATTAAACCCCACAAATCTCCCCACAGTGCTGTTGAACTGAATAATAAGATATTTATTAAAATACAAGTTGACAATAGCCACCACGTCCCTGAGATCAGGGTAGCTGTAGATGCATTTTGACCACTGGGCTGCATAATATTCATTAGCTGAAAAAGAGGCAGAAAAATCAGTTTTGATAATTATCTCAGCAATAAAACAAAGAATAGAGTGCAAAATAGAGAATAGGTAAATAAATGTAATAATTTTTTACTATTTATGATAATGCAGTAATTGTTTATATCTCAAGTTCCTCTCGTTTTACTTACCATTGTCTGCTCCAATAAATATGGCCAGTGTCAATATGAGATGACAACTCAAGTGCTTTAGCAATGACATTTTTGTTCGCACTGAATCCCTGCTGCATGCAGCCAGTGTTTTTTTTCATGTTCATTGATGTCTAAGTTAACGTTCAACCTGTTAGTGCAGGTATAAATGTCAGGTGTTGCTAGGCAGCAGCATACTGCTTTCCCTTGTCAACAAACACTGTTTGTTGTTATTAATATACAGTTATTAATATACATTTATTTAATGAAGTTAGTAATAAAGTCAGCAATTATAATTTCAAACTAATATTATAGACTTTTCTAACTACTTCTTGTGAACAAATCTGTCATGTTTCAAAAGATCAATCAAGTTTCTTTTTTTTTATGATCACAGACTACAGTATAAGGAGCTGTACAACTATAAAGCTTGATCAAAACTGCACTAAACTGGCAAGGAGCCAAGAGGCCATTTTTTGAGTGGATGCTGTTGGAAATCTCAGAAGCGAAGACCAGGAGACTTGGATGTATCTTCAGAATATTCTTTGAGAACATGTGCTGTCGGTAGCTGCAGTCATCAAGTCTGACTAAGGGAGCTATGCATGGTATTTTATAGCCATTCAGTGGGCAGTACTTAAAGGTACACTATGTAAACATTTTGGCCTCCAGAGGTCGCTAGAGGCCTATTCAAAACAAAGGCGTAGCTTGATGACGCCACATTTTAGAGCGGAATCTTGGGACATGTGGTCTCCATCTCAACGGATGGTGCAAAAGAATCGGGATAGGACTCTTCCACATCCTGAAATGTACATTCTTAAGTTGAAGGCATTACTGCCATGGACTAAAGTCACTTTAAGTAAAAACTGGCACAACTCACCCCACTTTCCCCTAATAAGATTTCATTTCCGTACGAAACTTCAAAAAGCAGTTCTTCTCTGCTGTGACATAGTGGTGTATGTTACAATTTTTGCACATCACTTTGGGTGTTCCTGCACACCCAGGAACCCTGCATCTTCCCTTCTTATAATACATTGTTGCCAATGTGAGGTATTGTCCAAAACATCCTCGAAAAGTACCCCTTATCGCACAACGTTGCCCTGAGGCAACGAAAAGAAAAACTGAATTTCTTAACATGCAAAATAAAAAAAACTTCATAAAACCTGACAAAAGGCTTCTCTACACCTTCTTACACACCCATATTTTTTATGTACAGTTCATGTTGTTTTAAATAAGATTACTAAAGCAAATAATCTTGCCTTCTTCTCACACCATGTGCTCTCACCGTTAAATGGTGCTTGATATTGACTCCAACACCTTACTGGACTGTTATTTGGTACTTTCTCGACCTTTCTAATTTGTTGTAATCATTTAAAGAAAAATGTACTAAACATAGGGCTTAAGAAAACTTTCCGTTGCCTGAGGGCAACGCTGTGCTGTAGAAGGTTAAGTTAATTATTGATAATGCTAAGAATTAGAATCCGTCTACCTGGCAAAGTCCTATGAGTGTGTATTTTAATTAACTTAATTTTACTCTAAAATACAGTAGAATTATTGTTGTGATTTGAGCTTTATGAAACTATGGGGAAGTTTTGATAAGAAGCATATCATCTTTGTTTATAAGCTTCAGGGTTCCTGCAAGAACCTGTTTCTATGTGTACAACCATGATGTTAAACCAGTTTTGGAAAGTCCCTAAAGCATTATAGTTTTCATGAACACAGCCAAGCCTCCACCAAGCATTATATTTGTGATACTTCCGCATGAAACAGTGCAAAGACTGAAAGAACATTCCTTAATCATGAAAGTTATTATCATCTTGATGAAGAATATTTCTTGATTAGTTATTGATTAGAATATAACTGAATTGAGTGTAATCTTTGACAATATTACCAAAGAAAGTTTTACAATTATATTTTGTTGTACAGTAGCACTGTTTTTTTCAGGCACCTGTCAATTTTGGGATTTTGCACTTTTTGGCTTTTCATAAAGTGTTTTTTCAGACTGGTGGAAAGAAAACATCCATAATACACACTTACGGAAATGTAATATATGTACATGTATGACATTTACATATATAAAATATATCCACATATATGGTGAAAACATATATGAAACCATATTCGAAAATGGAACAATTTCATATATTGACATATAAAACTAGCCCATATAAATATATATGTTTATATATGTATAAAACAGTCTTTTATACATATATGTCACATATAAAGTGAAAACATATATGTTCATATATATCTGCCCATATATGAAACCTATTCGAAAATGGAACAATTTCATATATTGACATATAAAACTAGCCCATATAAATATATATGTTTATGTATGTATAAAACAGTCTTATATACATATATGTCACATATATAAATATCAATGTGCATGACATATTTCTTTGTATAAATGTTCAATATACAAATTACACATATATGTTTAGCATATTGCTTACAATGCACATTGCCTTAAATGTTAAACGGTGCAGTTAGGAAAAATAGATTACAGTAAAAGAGTTAAAACATTAAATCTTTATTAAAAGATTAAATTATTTAAAAAAAAAATTAAGTTGTGCAAAATTAGAAAACTAATGAACACTCAACAAAACAAGCCCAGAACAGGAAAATCCACCAACAGGGGCCTGTACCATGAAGCTGGATTCACTGGCTAGCCAGGTAAGTTTCAGATTAGTTTGCCCTAATTCTGGGTTTTAGGTACCATGAAAGTGACTGGGCTTTTAGCGGTGTTCATCACCATAATAATTTGCACCCCACGGCTAACCTCTCAACTGGTGATAAAATTGTCTGGCTTTAATAATTACTTAGAATTATTATATTATTTATATTATATGATATTATTATTAATTCATTAAACAAGCGATTTTAGTTAAAATTTTAGTTTAACAGTTATTATTAAGCATTTAGTTCCAATGAATATTATACAGATCATATGTAATATAAATAAGCTGTAAATAAACTTTAAATATGATATAACCTTACATGTTTGAGTCTCTATCACTATTATCAACTATACAAACTAACTTCACAAGTTACTAATCCTATAACACTGAGTTTGTTAAACTTCCTTCATGATACAGGCCCCAGGTATATGATGCATGCTGTTCATTTTTTAAGTTTTAGAGTCTTTTTGGATGTCCGCAGCTCAGTGACCTTTTGATTAATAGCGACCCTTAGTTGGCCCCTGGTGGTTCCAGGAGATCTCTGGATCACTGCATCTGTAAAAAAGACAAAGAAATATCTTTTAGTTTTACAACATTTATCTAAGGACATCCAAATTATAACACATTAAATGAACACAGGCATACTTCGTTAGGTAGATAAACTAAATGTTACTGAAATTTAGGCATTTTTCAGAACCAGGTGTAATCCCAATTCTATTTTATACCCCTTTGCCCTTCCCCTTGAAACAGAGTAGCAATGTGTAGGGGTGAAAATATTCCCCTAAGAAATGGGAAACCACTGCTACACGTAATCATAGATTCTTTTATTAGTGTCCTGTAACATTTAACCAGTATGAACAGCAATGAAGTGCGCATATCAACAGAAATCAGGCGCGAGCACGTTTAACAGATTACTCACTCACAACATTGTTTTGCGTTGTATTTTGGATGGCGCTGTAGTGATTTTTACTCCATTCACCGGTGACGTATTGATTTTTGATCATGTGTCACTTAGGGTGTGGTTATGAGTGTATCAGATGACCCCTCCCCCTTTTGTAATACGGGGCACCAGTTAAGAATACTACCTTAACAATTTAAGAACACTCCAAAAGAGCTGTTCAATAATTCAGAATTAATATAAAATGGAGGAAGTCGGTCAACTGATTTATCTGAAGGATTTGTGAGAGTACGGTCAACTAGTAGAATCTTTGATCATCAACACAAGGAAGACACAGTTATAATAAAATCAATGAAATTTATTAACAATAAACATGCAAGAGTAAATACCACAACGATTACTAATGAAATAATGAATATGCACTTCTAAAAGATAGTAAAATAATAATCTAAGGAGAATACTGAATTAAATCAAAGAAACACATAAATGAAGGGAACACAGAATGGATAAATGCAATGCTGTTGAACTGAATGTAGGATGGAAGAGAATTGTATGGGAATGCTTATGGAAGCCACCTAATGGCTCTGGTAAAATGGTGATAAATAATTGCTTATTTATCACTCAACAAATAATATCCCTATTATTTGTAACAAGCTGACCTCAAGTAACTGTTATCTAAACAGGTTAGAATAACATATGCTGCGTATGCCAAGGTCTCTAGAACAGAGGTTTGGTAAGTTTATATTTACGTTCCACACAGTCGGGTGATCAATCCGGTAGCAGAGACGTCTTCCACTGATGATGCAGGCTGCGTGCAGTGGGGGGGCGTGGAGTTGCGATCCAGTAGTCGTGCCACGCTGGGCTGGAGGATGCTGAACTTCGGTTGCGCCAAGAGGGTCCTTTAGGATGGACTGGGCAGCTGGGTCAGATGAATCTTCACAGGTTCCTTTGCAGGCTGGCTGCGTCGCTGAGGAGCCGTGTGGTACAAGCAATGTCTGCCGATGCAGAGGTCCTTTGCGGACTGGGCTGCGCTGCTGTAGGAGCCGTAAGGGTCAGATGAAGTCCCTCAATGCTGGGGCCCTTTTGCAGCTAGAGTGTAGCTGAAAGCAATGTAAAAGGTTTTGCTCGCGAAAGCTTCACCTTAACCGTCTTGTAGTCTCTTTCCTCGTCAGGTCAGAAAATCAGGACATGGAGTGTCTGTTAATGTCTCCTTCCCCGTCGAGTTGGAAACGCAGAACAAGGGTGTGTCTACCCGGGGGACATATTTATCCCTTTCTGATGAGGAGGAGATTGAAATGTGGCGCCTTGCCGATCCTGGAGTGTGACTGGCTACTGTTATCTTAAGCAGCCCCGGTGTTGCCCACCCTAGCCTAGCCTAACTCATATGCATAGCATAAAGTACAGTGTTAAAATAGTGTCTTTAACATTTTACCCATGCATTATTTCTTTACCAAACCTCTTTCAAATTATTAAAGGCATCATAGGGAACAGATATGAAAATACACCAAACACGATATGAAATGGTTAAATCATCGTCCATGCATTTGTTTATCTTTTAACAGGTCTGTCCCATGAACTGTTGTTTTAGCAGTCAGTAACCATTAACATAAACTGTGCTTTGCATGAAGATGGAGTGGATGTGATGCAGTTTAGATCAAATTAAGGCCTCCAAACATAGGTATGAATGGATTTAGATCTGTGGCCTCTCTTTATTTCAGTCATTGCTGCTCCATCCAGGAAGTCCTGAAGGAATTTTTATGGCAGTCCTTGCCTAAACCTTAGGAATGAGTTTGGTGGTTAGAGTCAATGTGTCGTCCAATGAGAAGTCTTCTCCTTGGTTTTGGTGGGTGCAGAAGGTCCCCCTTCCTGCTCTGGAAGAGGTGTCTGGTAGTTGTCCCAACATCTTATCTGATGTTGCTGAACATTTATTTATGTTCATTCACCAAAGATCCAATCACGGTGTGGCACATCTTCCTACACACCGGCAGTTAGAGAGGGGCCCTGTCGTAAACTGGTCCCTCGAATGCCATCTTGACTGGTGTTCACAACAGCGCTCGGTTTCAGTTAGAAAACGTATGACCCTTCGAGTTTCCCAAGACTGGTAAAGCAGCTTTTCCATTGGGCCAAGCTGTTTGTTTAACCATTGCATTTCGTGCCGAGTCAGCCGGTACGGATATGGTTTCGTTTTCTACTGTGGCGCTGTGATAACGGAGCTCTTTGCAAAGTAATACAAATGAGTTAGTTGTTGCCTTGTAGGGCTGGGCGATATATCACATGCAATTGTCACGCACATTTCGTCAGTAAAGCCGGTTCCCTGATTGCCGCTAAATCGCCATCACCTGCTTTCAAATGGAGCGGCATTTAATAGACAGAGCCGTAGATCACTGACAAGCGACGCAATATCGCGTTCATTATCGAAGGTGATTCATCTGCGATAATGAACGCGATATTGCGTGGCTTATCAGTGATCTACGGTTCTGTCTATTAAATGCCGCTCCATTTGAAAGCAGGTGATGGCGATTTAGC